>PITA01008903.1:0-81347 GCA_004023965.1 Spilogale gracilis | reverse complement strand
GAAAGGAAATGTGAACTGGGGTAAATCAGAGAGGGAGGCAAAACATGAGAGACTTTGGACTCTGAGAAACGAACTTAGGGTTTTGGAAGGGTGGGGGTGAGGGGAATGGGTGAGCCTGGTGATGGGTATTAAGGAGGGCACGTATTGGGGCACCTGGGTGGCTCAGTTGGTTGAGCGACTGCCTTCGGCTCAGGTCATGATCCCGGAGACCCGGGCCGCCTGCTCGGCGGGAAGCCTGCTTCTCCCTCTCTCACTCCCCCTGCTTGTGTTCCCTCTCTGGCTGTGTTTCTCTCTGTCAAATAAATAAAATCTTTTAAAAAAAAGAAAAAGGAGGGCACATATTGCATGGAGCACTGGGTGGGGGGCATAAACAATGAATCCTGGAACACTGAAAAAATAAAATTATTAAAAAAAAGAGAGATGGATGTCAGGGAGCACTGTGGAACCGGTTTACAGCTCCAAGATCTGGGATTCTCCACCAGCTCATCTTGGATATGGATAAACAAGGGATCTATACAGGATTCTCCCATCACTCCAGTTGCCCTCTGCAGGAACCTTCATGTCTTCCGGTCACCCTTGGTCCTAGCTGGATCTCACAACGGCCTCCTTGCTCACCCCTGGTCTCCAGGCCTGCCCTCTCAAGCCTGGCTGGTTTCCCAGGCCCTATCAGGACTCCAACCTGGCTGGCACGTCCACCATAGCAGCATGGACCACACTGTGCGACTAGCTGACCGTTTTCCCCATGGACCTGGCTTCTCCAGCACCCAGCAAACATTCGATAAGCAAGCTGAGTCAGGAACCATGGCTGATGAGCTCTTACCTGGCCGTTTTTCTAGAACCTCCTAAACATGAAAGAGAAGGTCTACTGCTCACACTGTGCCTGTTTTGTCAGTGAAATGGGGGTGTCATTTCCCTAGAGAGTAAATGAGCTGACACATGCGTGGTGGCGGCAGGCACTCCTTAAATGTCTGTTCTGTTCTTTTTTTCCAGAAGAGTCACAATAGGGCTTGCTTTACCCTCCACATGTTTGGCAAGTAGGCGTTTCAAACACAAATGAAGTGGATTTCTCTCCTAAACCTGTGTCTCCTTTCTCAAACCTCTCTTCTTCCAGATGTCCAGTTCAAGCCAAAAATCTCAGGGTCACTGGGACAGATTGCTTTCTCTTGGTCTTCATGTCTGATCCATTTGTTTCAGTTTCATGACCGCACCTTCAAAATGAGCCCAGAATTCGAGCTCTTCCTGCCCCCACCCCACCATATCCCCAATCCCGCAGTGACAGAAGCTAATCTCTCACTCACAGGATGCCTTTAGGTACCCTCTCCTCACTTGGAGCTCTGGGTGGCCTGTTCTGCATGCGGGCTCTGTCAACCCCATGCCACCTCTGTTGCCCATCAGCGCAGGGATAAAGTCCAAACTGCAACCAAAGCAGCCCACCATGCTCTGGACCCCATGTGCCTCTCTCTTGCGGCATTCCAGCTACACTGGTCTTCCTCAGCCCTGATCTGACAGCGGTCCCCAACGCCTTATCACTTCTTATCATGCTGCTTTCATTTCTGTGTCATCCCTCCTACTAGTAGGTAAGCTCCAGGAAGGCAGACATTTTATCCCCCAACAACAAAACCAATGCCTCCCATATAATGAAAGAAGACCACAAATATTTTGTCAATTCTGAAATAATTTTAGGCATACAGAGAAGTTGCAAAAGCAGTACAGAGACTTCTGCCATTGCCCAGATTCCCCCTCCCAACAGCTAGCACAAGCAGGAATGAGCATCAGAGCTAAGACATTAGCATTGGTACATTATTCCTCACTAAACTCCAGACCTCACTCAGAGTTCACATCTTTTCCTCCCATGTCCTTTTCCTGGCCCAGGATCTGGGGCGGGATCCCATGGTGCATGACTCATTATTTCCCCTTCGCCTGCTCTGATCTGCGATAGTTGGTCTCTCCTTGTTTTGTGACCTTGACGTGTTTTTTAGTAGGATGTCCTTCCCTCTGGGTTCGTCTGAGGCTTTCTCGTGGTTAGGTTAAAGTTACGCATTTCAGGGCAAGAATGCCACAGAAGAAATGCCCTTCCCAGTGCATCATGTCAGTGGTACAGGGCATTCCTCGTTCCTATTACAAGTGATGTTAAGCTTAGTCAAGGCTGTGCCTTCTGGGTTTCTCCACTGTAAAGTCATTATCTCCCCACTCAAATATTTTGGATCAAAGTTCTACAAAAGCACAGAAACCCATAGTTTTTGTATGTCCAAGATTGCCCACCAGGGGGCGACCTTCACCGATGAATCTTTATGGGAGGTTTCTATCAAGTTTCTAAAGCAAGGAAAAGGTCAAGGCTGTGTGGAGCAGTTCAAGATGACTTGTCTGAGTCCACTCTCAGGGGAGCCCTTGCTTGGGTGCACAGCCCTTGGGGACAGAGTCCTGACTGGACATCGAGGCCAGGTGAGGGGGGTATGTTTGGGGAAAGGATGGTTAACCGTCTTGCTTCAACTGATCAGAAATGAAGAAGCCAAAGTAAATGTCCTTCCTCTTGTCCTTCCTTCCCCTTCCATAGATACCTTAGAAAGGGCCAGTAGGAAGGTCCTGTGAGTGTGAAACTAAGATTTAGGCTGGGGATATCAGTCCTCTCATTAAACTTTAATTCAGCTGTTGAAAACCAATATAGACCTCCATGGGGACGCAAGAAAACTTTCTGGGGTGAGGGATATGTTTCTGTTTTGATTGGGATGATGTGATATTTGGCAAAACCCAAGGAACTTCACACTTAAAATAGGTGCATTTTAATATTTTAATAATTTTGATAATTAAATAATTCCTTAATAATCTGTACCAAGTAAATCATTAAATATCATTTAATAATTTTTGACAACATGTAGTCATTTTAATTTTTAACTATGGTAAAATACATACATTATACCGTCTTACACATTTTTAAACAGTATTAATGATATTCACATTCTGGGGACATCCGTTTCCAGAAATTTTTCATCCTGCTAACCTGCAACTGTATCCATTAAACAGCTCACCTTTTTTCATTCCCTGCCCGGCCCCGGGCAACCATCATTTTGCTTTCTGTCTCGTAGATTTGACTCCTCCAGGTAACTCATATCGGTGCTGTCTTTGTCTGTTTGTGACTCATTCACTGAGCATAATATCCCTAAATTTTATCCAGGGATTTCCTTCCTTTATGAGGCTGAATAATATTCCAGTGTTTGGATACACCACATTCTGTTTTCCCATTCAGGGACCCTGGGGTTCCTTCCACCTTTTAGCCTTTGTGAATAGAGTTGGCTAGGAACAAGGGTGTAGAAATACTTCTTCAAGACCCTGCTTTCAGTTCTTTGGAGATATATACCCAGAGGTGGAATTGCTGGATCATTTGGTAATTCTATTTGTAATTTTTTGAGGTGCCCCCCATACTGTTTTGCATAGGGTGTGCATTTTTTGAAAAATTATACCCCAGGAAACCTGATTTTGAAAGGAAGATTAAAAACCAGGACATAGTTGGTAACTTGTGTGCGGTAGTAGAGGGAAGCATCTTTTCTTCCTCAGCCGTTCACACGGGCAGAGCTTGGATGACTCCTTCCCATGTCCTTTGAGCTCCAGACTCATTTCTGGCTCTAATTTTACCCTCTGAGACCAACAGGAAGATTAATAGGCATTTTTTAATGGCTCCCAGGCCTATAGGCCATCCCCCCCACCAAATAAAAATAAACATCCCTGTCCTGGGCTAGCGGCACACATATGCTCACTCTGCCTCCTGCCTCTTGTAGCCCTTTCTAGAATCCCACATCTTGCCTGGATGTTGACTCAGAGACAGTTGGCAATGAAACCTAACAGGCCAGCCACCCAGGCCCCTTTCAGCCCAACCAGGAAGACGGTGATTTCCAGAGCAGCAAGGGCCTTCCTGAGGGTTCAGCTTCAGAGGGGCAAGCCTCCAGGGGCCCGAGCTGGTTGGCCATCTAGGGATATAGGTCAGATGGCTGGAGGAACATTATGGCTTTCTTCCTCCCAAGTAGAGAAGCCTCTGCATCCCCTCTCAGCCGGAGACAGAGAAGCCTGACAGGTCACTGGTTCCAGGCACAGGACAAAGCTGTCCCCTGAAAGGAGATTCTTTGTTCAAGGCCTCCAAAGCTTACGCAGACTTAGGAACTAAGCCCAGGATCCTTCCTTATCAGTGTTCTTGACCTTCCCTTCTGACTTCCAAGTGTGGAAGAAAGTAATCAGTCCACTGAAGTGAGCCTCCAAATAATCTCTGGGCATCTGCGAATTACTAACACAGCTTCTGCAGTGTGGGGGAAGGGGGACAGAGAAAAACTCTGAATGTAGGGCAGGGTTTGCTGATGGGTGGGCCTTGGGCCTCATTTTGCTTGTACTCACCCACATGTGCTGGGATTTGGGTCATGCACTGTTTTTGTGTTTGTTTGTTTGTTTTTAAGTTTGAGATCATAACTAACATTTTCAAATGTGTTTCACATTAAAAAAAAAAAAAGCAAATTTACAGCTTCTCTTGACCAATCATTCACATCTGGGAGTAAATTTGTTTCTACCTGACCGCGGCTGGCTGGAACTGAATGGAGGGCACCCCACCCTTCTGGGCAAGGCACGAGCTCTCCAGCAGTAACCCTTATGCTGGTTTTTGCTGTATTCCTTTATGCTATCTGCCTGGCCCCATACTTGTATGTGTTTGTGAACCCTAATCTCTGACTCACACGTTTTTCAGAGTTCAAAGAGCCTTTCGTGACTGTCTAGTCCAAGGGTGTCAGCAAACTATAGCCTAAAGGTCAAATCTGGCCAACTGCCTATTTTTGTAAATAAAGTTTTATTGGCACTCAACCATGCCCACCGGATTAGATCTTGTCTATGGTGCCTTTCATGCTACCGTAGCAGAATACAGTAATTGCGAAAGAGCACGTGTGTTTCGCAAACTGACGTATTTACTCTTTGGCCCTTCACAGAAAATGTTGCTGAACTCTGATCTGGTCATACCTTTTGTGGCAGCCCGAGGCCCCTGACAGGGAAAGATGGAGTGAGGTCATTCTCAGTGGTTGACACTGGACTCTGAGCCTGGAGCCCTGCCCACGAGATCCCATGTGGAGGGGTTTCTGTATACCCCTGAGATCCTTGAGGAACCGGCACCACCTGCCCTCCCCTGACAGGTATTCCGAATTCTATTGGCAGCTCCAGTGTGAGAAGCCACCAGGTCCTTCTCCTTGCCCTGCATCTCTTCCTTGAGCTGGTGGTGCCGGGGTGTCTGGTTCCCATCACAGCTGACAATCGGCCCTCCACACCCCGCCCAGGCCCAGAGTTTGTCTATAAACCCTGACATCATTAACACCCCATCAATCGCCCAGCCCTAACAGGCTGGCGAGGCGTTCATCTGGAATTCGGCCCTGGCAGAGATCAAAGTCTGGCCGTCTGGAGCCCTGCCTTGGGGAACAGTGGGAGGAGGAGGGCTGGCTGGGGCTCAGTTCTGTGCCCTCGTGGGCTGGGCCTGGGACCTCGTGGAGTCTTAGGGCTCGGGGTCCTGTCAGCTTGGTGCTGGGCCCACTGTGCCCCTCTCTCCCTTTGGGTAAGAACTTTACCACTCTGGGCCTCAGTTTCCAGATATGTAAAATGGGATTACAGTTCTTTCCGAGAGAAGCCAGTGTGTGCAACCCCTTAAAAGTCATACAGCTGAGGGGCGCCTGGGTGGCTCAGTTGGTTAAGCAACTGCCTTTGGCTCAGGTCATGATCCCAGAGACCCAGGATCCAGTCCCACATCGGGCTCCCTGCTCAGCGGGAAGCCTGCTTCTCCCTCTCTCACCCCCCTGCTTGTGTTCCCTCTCTGGCTGTGTTTAGCTCTGTCAAATAAATAAAATCTTAAAAAAAAAAAGTCATACGGCTAAATGAAATTATACGATGTCTGAGATTTGCTTTTGAAATACTTCTAGGGGAAACCAGGGTGTGTGGAGGGAGTGGGAGAAGCAGAGCATTGGTCCCACGAATTTGGCAAAGTGTTGATAATTGCTAATTCCAGGTGACCAATGATATATGGGGGCCTTTTATACTCTTCTCTCTACTTTTGTGTTGGAAAATTTCCATAGTAAGGAGTTAAATTTAAAAATCTGTCAGATTCTGTGGACCTGTGTGGGGGCAGGTTTTCTTTCTCTTGCTTGTTTTTTAATCTTGGAAGAAAGTAGCATTTCCTGATTATAGGAAAATGTGTCCTATCCCTGTTTATCTCTCAAGTTCATGTTTATCTTGGGGAAGACCAATGGGAACTGGCCTCCGGGCGCGCACGTGTGTGTGTGTGTGTGTGTGTGTGTGTGTGTGTGTGTGTGTGTTTCAGCTGCACACACCTTTCTTGAGAACCTGTTATATGCTATATATGCTAGCCCCCAGGAGCACCAGGCTGTGAAATGAGAGTGTTATCCTTTTCCAGAGTAATCTCCTAACGTTTCCTAACATTTTCCTCCCCTCCTGCAGCCATCCTCTTAAGTATGCCCTGATGTTCCTTTAGAGGGTCAGAGGCCAAGGGGACCTTGACCTGAGGTCAGACCCCAGGACCTTGCCACCTTTTCTGGGTCAAGAACACGTTTAGACTCCACTATTCTTGCTACTGCATTGCCTGCTGTGCTCACCTCCCCAGTAAGCCCAGGCCCACATTTGACCTCTGTCATCCCTTCCTATCCCTCACTTCAGGTGTCTTTGCCACAAGGTCACCAGATTTACTAAAACAAAACAAAACAAAACAAAAAAACCCCCACAGGATGTCCAGTTAAATTTGAATGTCAGATAAGCAACAACAGGTATTTGGTATAAGTATATCCCATGCCAAGCATGGCATGGGATATACTTATGCCAAAATGGTATGCATTATTTAATGAAATGCAAATTAAGCTAGGTGTTTTATATTGTATCTGGTAACCTCACGTTGGTGTCATTTATAATTCATTCACTCATTTGAGGACTTTACAGATGGCTGGCACTGACTGGAGACTGACAAGTTTAGTGCCTGTCTTGGAGAATCTTCTCTACTATCCAGAAAATCCATAATTGCCAATAGGTATTAGAAATAGAGATCCAGGTACCTGGGTGACTCAGTGGGTTAAAGCCTCTGCTTTCAGATCAGGTCATGATCTCAGGGTCCTGGGATCGAGGCCCGCATCGGGCTCTCTGCTCAGCAGGGAGCCTGCTTCCTCCTCTCTCTCTGCCTGCCTCTCTGCCTACTTGTGACCTCTCTCTCTGTGTGTCAAATAAATAAATAAAATCTTAAAAAAAAAAAAGAAAGAAATAGAGATCCAAGCAGAGGGTGCTGGGAGCACAAAATAATGGTAGAGCAGGATGAGGATGCCACTGCGGGAGGCAGGGCTACACGTGGTGGTGTTGGCCCTAAGGGTAGCTATGTCTGACGAGGTCAGCGACATCCCGAAGCTATGTTCTATAGTTTACAGTGAGTGGCTGGCCCATGGCTCAGAGTTAATCAGGGATTCCTTGACATCAAGCCTCTGCCAATTTCTCAGTTGCTTATAGATTCAAGAAATAGCTATCAGGCGCCAGCATGTCCAGGACACCCAGAAAATAAAACAGATGAGATCCCTGCCTCCAGGCACATAGGATCTGTGGGGACCCATGGATAAACAAGCACACAGGTACATGAATACATGGTGCCAGATGGAGATAAGTGCTATGACAAAAATGAAACAGAGCACAGTGGTGGAGGAATGAAGGTGCAGGGGAGGCTAGATTCTGATGTGAGGTGGGGATGACATGAGCCACCAATGCATGTGTTGCACCCACTCCTTCTATTACCAGCTACACTGCTCTAAGGGCTGTGTGGGTATCAACTCAGTTCATTCCCACACAAGCCTGAGGTGGTAGATAGCACCATTATCCCCAAAAGGTAGATTTGTACTTAGAGCCTCAGTTTCCCTATCTGTAAAAGGGGGACTCAGGGACTCCTGTGGGGATAAAAGCAGCTTGTAAGCCATGAAGAGTGTGGCACATGTGTGCTCCCATACCTTCCATCTGGGTGCCCATTACCTTTGCTAATAGTTGGGCAGCATTTGACAGTCTCAGTTTCTCTATTAAATGAAAGTGGGCCCGCCCCTTTTTGGACTGTGGAGTCCTCAGAGGTGGGCTCTGCACCTTGTACAGCGTGGTTCTCTCTCAGCACCTGGACTGGCACCTGGCACGTGGCAGGAGTGTGTCCCTGCTCCTAACCTACTTGGCTGTCAGTCATAGAAAGGTCCCCTCCAAAGGAAACACCTTTGAATACCTATCACATTATCTTTGTCATTTGTGCCAGTTATCTCCAGCCTGATGTCCTGCTCAATGAAGGGTAAACTGAGACAGGACTCATTTGGCAGCTAAGGCTTGGGGCTTTCCCGACTCTATTTCCCATTCTGCCAGACCTCCCATGGACGCATGGACTCAGGGCCAGGAGGGCTGGGGAGACTCTTTGGCATCTTCAAGAGTAACTTTGCCTTTTTTTTTTCCTGGCAATATCATGAGCTACCAAACCAAAGACTCTAGACTTACAAAATGCCTAAAACCTTTGAATCATAAATAAAAACCGGCATCTCACCTTTCCTTGTGCCATAACATTTTGAATAGTCCATAGAAGCCTGGGATGCCCTTCTCAGAGTGATGTTCTTAAATGCTTCAAATAAAAAATAAGATTATAAAGGAAACAAATAATTATATCAATATAATGTAAGTATTAAAAACAAAGCTTTGATATTGTAATATATGAATTCTTTAAATTAATGCATAGAACAATATTTAGCAGCAGACTTAATGACCATATGTTCGGAGTAAATAGGACAGATGTGGAATACATTAGTGAACTTGAAGAGTGGTGTGCCCAGAGTGCTACCCAAAGAGACCAACAGACAAAAAAAATATTTTAAAAGGAGTTTAAGAGACCTTGATGTTGGAATGAGAAGATCTGATAGACATGCAATATAAGTATTAGTGGGAGAGAGCAGAGAAAATCAGAGCTTTCAAAGAGCATTTTTTTATACCTGATGAATGACATGAGTCCTCAGATTCAAGGTGGACAACTATCCCCAAGCAGGATAAACAAAAATAAACCCATGTCATAACACAACTGCAGAACACAGAGACAAAGGAAATCTTGTCATCAATTGAAAAAATGACCACAAAGGCCTGACATCATGCCTCTCAAGAGCAACAACAAGGGATAAAAGTCACCATTTTCAAAGAGCTGAGAACTCAGTAACTGACATCCCAGAATTCTATACCCAGCAAAACTGTCAGTCAAGAATGAGGGCTGAGATCCACATTTTCATATACACAAAAGCAAGTCTTTTTTATCATTAACTGACATGCTAAGGTAACTATGAATGTCTATACTCTAGGAAGAAGAAAACCAAGGGTGAGAGGAGGAAGCTGGAATATGGGAAGAAGTGCTGGAAGGAAATAAAAAGGTGGGTAAATCTAAATGTAATAATCATATAAAACAACAATGAGTGTTTTTGAGGACATAAGGCCATGTGGAAAGAAACAGTATCCCAGGATGATTTGAATAAAAATGTGCTAAGTCTGTGTATTGCTAGAGAGGAAAGGATAGATGTTAGTTAACTCAATCCACAATTAGCTCGAAGCCAAGGGGATAAACTAACAATTTAAGTATAGACAAATAACTGTAACAGAATGTTTAGCTTCCAGCTCATGAAAAATGAAAGGAGAATCCAGTAGAAGGCAGAAAAGGGGGGAAAAAGATGCACAGAAAAAGCATGATAAATAGTGCAAAATAGGTTGTTAGATATAGATAAATCAAAATAGATCAGCAATACCAATAAGAAGCATTGTCCTATTGAATTAAGAACAAAAATGAAAATAATAATCAGCTACATACTGTTTATAAAATACACAGCTAAACTAGTTAGATGCACAGAGAGAGAAATAATCATACAAAGACATAAGCCAGATGAACACAAAGAGCAGGTTTGTACGGTTTAATATCTGACCAAAAAGACTTTATGGCAAAGAACACTGTCAGAAATAAAGAGCCTGACAATATAATGTTAAAAGACTTAATTCCCAGGAAGCTCTAGTAATTTTAAACTTGGTTGCACTTAACATACCCCAAATCCCCCATGATGGTGGAAGATTTTTAACATGTCTTTCTCAGTAACGGAGACTCATATGTGAAGTAAGAACATAAAAGATTGGAACAACATAATTAACAACCCAGATCTAATGGACATGCATAGAACCCCACAATTAGAGACTACACATTCTTCTCAAGCACACAGCCATTTACCACCATTAATGAGAGGAGCCCTTTCTCTGGGAGAGGGCAAGGTGAAGGCAAGCAAAAACAGACCAAGTTTCAGGAAAGTGGGTGGGCCTGGTTTTGAATTCTGCCTCTGTGGGGGTTTCACTCAGGCAGGCAGAGACTGATTCTTTCAGTGATATGATTATTTATAGGTGGTCATTGGAGCTTTTGGGGGGGCGGGAGGAAAGGTGGCTTTTGGGGGAAGCCTGAACATATTTTCCCTTAGGAGTTTTTTCCTTGGGGTCAGGATGCTTTTTCCTGGATGGAACAGGTAGGGACTTCCTTCCCCCACCCAAGAACATGGTGGAGGGGGTTTCTTCTTTGCCATGGACCCACAGCTGACAACCAGCAGGTTTCTTCCTCAGCCTTGTCGGGCCGCAGGCTCTCTCCATTGCCCTCAGTGCTTTCCTCTCAAATTTCCTTGCCTCACAGAGGCAGAACACATTGTCTCTTACCCAGAGCATGACAAGGGCCGTCCTGAGTGGCCTGAAGAGCCAGGGGTGCTGGCCTATGAGCTGAGCTCTTACGACTGAGACTCGCCCAGCCCTGGTGCTTTCTGTTCTTTCAGGCCCACTCTGCCTAGCCACATGTTCTTCAGCCTTTACTGAGTGCCTACTTATGCCAGACGCTGGGCTGGGTGTCCCCTTGGAGCTCCCTGTCTAGTAGAAGAGTTAGCATGGGGTTGTAGGAAACAGGAAAAACCACCCTGCTATAATGGAGCAGTCATTTCCTGAGGGCCTACTGTGTGCCAGACACTAGTCATTTTTCTCTCTCCCTGTTTCTGTCTCTCCACCCTGTGGCCCTACTATGTGCTAACTCCTGATCTAGAGGCTGACCATGCAAAAAAGCTAAAAAGCATAAGGCTGTAATCCAAGTATCTACAGACTTGTTCATTCACACATTTGTTCACTCAACAATTGGGTCTCAAGTGCTTTTATGGGCCAGGGTCCATCCTAGGGTTTTGTGGGGAGCACACACTTTTAGGCAGAATCTGAGAAGTAGTCACAAGTTACACCAAATAATACTGACACCTATTATTATATGGAAACCACTTCTTGTGTATTCTCACTGACTCTTTCCAACATTGTGTAGTAGCCAAGAAGCCAGACTCTGGAGTCTGACTGCTTGAATTTGAACCCAGACTCTGCCACTTATTAGCTGGTTGAGCTCAGACAATCACTCAATCTCTCTGTGCCTCAGTTCCCTCATTTGTAAAATGGGGATACTAAAAGTCTCTCCTTCAAAGCCTCTTAATGATTGAGTTAATATTTATAAAGTGCTTAGAATGATAGCTAGTGTAGAGAAGGTGTGCTTATAAGTCTTTATTAAATAGGTGAAACAGTGTGAGGAAAAGAAGGTCATCCCCACTTTACAAATGGGAAAACTGAGGCCCGGAGAGGGGACTTGACTAGCATAAGTCTGTTTGTGCTTTTCATACATTGATTTTTCAAACTGGAAACATCTGTTTTATTACAAAATGATCATACACACATTATAAAATAGTTGAGTATTGCTGAAGTCTTTGAACTTGAAAGTGATGCATTCATTAACTCTTTCCCCCATATGATTAAGATTTTTGAGAAGTCGGGGCTTAACCCTTCCAGATTTAATAAAAATCACTCATTTTCACATATACATTTACTAGCCGCTTTGGTTTCCTTATGAATGCATCACAGACATGTTTCGTGCCAATCTGGAATCTACCCTGTTTTTTAAGTTGCTCCCTGGCTTTCCAATGTGTGGGTCCACTGTAATCCATCCAAGAGACCCCAGTGATGGACAGGCAGAGCATATCCCATAATCTGTTGTCAAAAGCCACATAGTAACATATTGCATATGTTCTCATATGACAACATATGTAACACACATGTAACACACCTTTATTTCTGGACCATATAGCTGACCAGTAGAAGGTGCATTGACCACCCCACCCTGTGTGGATCTCCTTACTTTTGCAGGGGCAGAGGGGATGAAGGAATCCCCTCCACCATTGCGGCTTGTCTGTGGTTCTCAGTTTTTCTTTAGACTCTTTTGTAGATTTTTCAATCCACACTCACGGAAGGAGCACATTTTGGAGAGGGAGCTGGCAAGAAGTGCCTGCAGGGAGGCTAGCGCTGTATGGGGGCTGGGGAGGGGGCCGTGAAGGGTTGGGGGGTGACCATGAAGGCCTTTTGTGCTTGCCTGGTGCGCTCTGCCCACCCCTTTCTAGTGTGACATCACAGCGAAAGAAAGAAGCCCTCCTCCAAGCACTAATGGATCTGAGGCATCTTCATCTCAAGTGCACAAAAATTGGAGCTGTTTATTTTTCAGCAGGAATGGGCTGGAGTGATAGGCAAGGAGGAGGAGGAGGAGGGTGCACAGGACAGGAGAAGAGGGGAGGAAGAGGGGGGAGGAGGGGGGAGGGCAGGTCTGAGATGGTTTTTAGGTCATCCTGTTCCTCAAGGACAGTTTGCATTTGTCCTAAGTTATTGGTGAAAATTAAGTAAGAAGTATGGAGGACTCCAAAGCATGCAGGAACAGCAGCTTTAAGCAGCAGATACTACCCTACGTCTCAGGTAGAACCCCCAGAGAGTCTGAGATCCATACCTTGTTGAGAGGGCATGGCCAGGGTTTGCCAGATATCAGAGAAACTCTGTGGGGCCGTGCAGGCAGAACTTGCTGGAAATCTGCCCCCCACCCCCCACCACCAGGGTGCCAAGAAAAGCTCTATTGGGGGGTGTCTCCTTTCAGGCACTCTGCTACAAAACCACCCAGAAGGTGGGGGAGGCATGTACCTGCCATTCACTGCGGGAGCCGGGCACTGGGGGGCACTGTTGAGAAGCCTGAGGCGCAACCCCTCTGCACTGCCAGCAAAGAGCCCTTTCTTTCCTCTTGCAAAGTCTCCCCAGCTCTTTCTACCGGTAAGGCTCAATATCGCGCCATCTGGCAAAGGAAGATAATTTAAGAGGCTCAGATTCCTCTTCACAGAGCATGCAAAGAGGTGAATTTGGAGCTAGAGGCAATAAATAAAGAGGCTCCTCCTTTGACAGCATCACCTCCCTTGACCCCTCCACGCCCAGGTGTACCCTGCTACACACATTTTTATTTTATATACAACAACAAAACATTATATTCCTATCTTACAGGACACAGCCATGCTTCTTACAGATAAATTCTCACTCTTTTCTGCAAAACGAGGGGAGGCACATTCCCGAGGGTCTCTACAGCTGTAACTGGAGGTATAGATCATTCCCGAAACCCAGGCACAGACCCGCTGAACATTCTGTTCCCTAAAGGCTATATGGTAATGGTGACTCTTAACGCCTTGCTTATAATATAAAAGCGGAAGGCAGAAGAAAAAAGACAACAGTTTGCATATAAAATCAAACAAAAGCCAACATAGAAATATTTATATATTAATAGGGGTGCCTGGGTGGCTCAGTGGGTTAAAGCCTCTGCCTTCAGCTCAGGTCATGATCTCAGGGTCCTGGGATCGAGGCCCACGTCGGGCTCTCTGCTCGGCAAGGAGCCTGCTTCCTCCTCTCTGCCTGCCTCTCTGCCTACTTGTGATCTCTCTCTCTGTCAAATAAATAAATAAAATCTTAAAAAAAATAAATATTTATATATTAATAGATAATATACAGCATAGGAGTATTTGCTGTGTGTAGAACATCATAAGAAGCAAATAGAAACTATGCAAAGTCACTACCTCCCTGCTTCTGTGATCACAGTCCTGAGGTCATAATTGGTGTCTCGCACTTCCTTCTAACACGACTCATTCTGTATGTCCCTATTTTTTATTTATTTATTTATTTGTCTTAGTAAGAGAATGGTGGGGGTGAAGAGGGAAAAGGAGAGAGAGAATCTAAAGCAGACTCCCTGCTGACCAGAAATGCCATGCAGGTTCGATCTCACAACTCTGAGATCATGACTTAAGCCAAAATCATGAGGCTGACCCCTCTATGTCCCTATTCTTGATCAGAACTTTAGCTGGAGGGGGTGGCTCTTTACCAGGAGAGGAGTGACCCAAGTCTCCCCTTCAAAGGGGTCTGGGTCCTCAATGATCCTTACATGGTTTGGTTGCTGTAGTTTTGCACCAACCTTTGCTAGTTGGCAGGGGAGGGCCAGAGGCCCCCAGAGAAGCCCCTGGTTCCAGACATCACCCTCCTTGCCTCCACTGTGTGCAAGCAACCCCATTCCAATCAATCACTCCAGCCAGTAAATTACTCTTTTTTTTTTTTTCTTCCTTCTGGCTCAGTGGCATAAGGGGTCCCATATATCCAGATGGCAGTGTCATCTTCCACTTCAGCAGAATCATTATTGTATCCTTCTGTCTGCCAGGTCCCTGGCCCCCCCAGGCCCCCTTTGACCCTCCTTCAGAGCCTCTCTTCTCCTGGTCCCTGCTCGCCTAAGGACAGCCTTATGCATCACTCTGTAGAGGGTCAAACTAGCTCACTCAGACGTGGTATATGTTGTCTCCAGAATCCAGAAGGGGCCCACCAAGCATCATGCCCGTGTTTGGGTAGTAGGTGGCGGGAACCACGGGAGCACTGGGCCATGTACTGTCCTGGAGAATTTGAAGGACTCCCTGCTTCCCTTTCTGTGTCAGTAGCTGCTTTGAGCTAAACCACTTCACTCCCCAGCCTGTCTCTTCATCTAGAAGATGAAGACTTTTGGTCAATATTCTACTCATTAGCAAACATTTATTGAGCACCTCCAAGGTGTTGAGCTCTTTGCTAGACCTGGGGAATTCACAGATGAACAGACTCTTTCCTTAAGAAAATATACGAACCCAAAACAGCACAAGAAACTCCTGTTTGGTCTACACAGCCCAGACATTTTCAAATTTTATCTAGCCATGGAGACTTTCTGTGTAATGAAGAACATGGATCCCTGCACTAACCATGAAGTATTGCAAAAACACTTGTGAGCTATGTTAGCTGTGTGTGCCCAAAAGTATGGAGAATAATAATTTTTAATGTATCACTGTTAAGGAGATAAAACATGATGTTAAAAAATACAGTGAAAATCTTATGGGGGCTTATTCCCTCCCTACTTTCCTCTCCCCTGCCTCTGGAGACAACCAGCATCCTGTGTATCATTCTCATGCCTGTTTTAAAGAATTATATGACTTACAGATCTGTAAACATTTATGTGGATGTGTTTGCAGTTTCTTATGAATGATCTAGATGTTTTCCTCACTGCACTGTTTTTTTAGACATCCACGTTGATTGATGCATGTAGCTTTGGTCCGTTCATGCTTTGGTACCTTTAATGGCCCATGATTTGAAAATACCACCACATAGTTGTCCATGGTCCTATTGATCATTTTGGATGCTTCCATATTTCTGCACTGTTACAACCAATGCAGCAATGAAGTTTTTCGAACCTCTCTAGAAGTTTCTCCTAAGAGTAGAATGGTAGAATCAGGAAATGTTCATTTTTGACTTTATCCAGTCACTTAAGGACACTCCTCAGTTGAATGGCCACAGAAGAAACTGATGAGCTTTGTTAAAGTAGATTGGAAATCCTAAGTCATAAAGATGACCACAAGGAAGGTCACAAAATGTGAGTTGGAATTAGGACTGCATAAAAAGTTTGTAGAAACCATAATTCGCAACTCTCAGCATATCACATGGGTTTGTGATGCTCCATTCGCTCAAGACAAGGGTTTCTGGGGACGTGGGACACCTAGCACTCCACCCAGGAGATCCCCAGGCACATGCATGGTTGCCTCCTGGATCCTAAGTGGTCACATTTGTTCTCATTGCTTTGGGGTGTGCCCCTGACTGCCTGTGAGAAAAAACAAGAATCATCCTCAGACGAAAGAATAAAGGAATGCAAAACTGGAGGAAAAGCAAAAGCAATGATTTCAACTCAACTACTGGTCCCAGACACTCGGATTATGTCCTTCCACCCCACTGAGGAAGGCAAGCCTAAAGGACCTGAGTGATGGCCCACAAGCCTCAGTGGGAGGCTCCCAATCTCCAGTGAGCCCCAGCATCACAGACTGCCCACAGCCAGTGCCCACTCCAGAGTTTCAGATTCAGAATCTGCTTTTTGAACATACCCCCAGGTGATAAAAATACTGCTATCTCCGAGCCATGCTTTGAGAACCACAGGACTGGGGATTCTGATGACTGGTCTCCTGGCTCACACATCCCTTCCCTCACAAGACCTCCCCAAGCAGGATGAATCCAGTCACCTTCTGTGCTTGCTTGCAAATGGAAATTACCTCCAGTGCAGCTTTCTATCACACCAGGTTTAAATGATTTGCTTAAACATCAACGTGCCCCTTCTGTGATCTGTGCAAGGATAGATAGCTCTTTCTCTGTGAGTCCCTGCCCCAAGCGACAACACTGGAATGGGACGGGCGATTATAAAATCTTTGGTTTATAAATCAAGGACTTGGGAGCTGGTGAGGAGTCAATTCGGGATGATGCCAATGATTGTAAGTTCCAAACAATGATGATGAGGAGGCTGGTGGTGGTGGGTCACAGAAGCCCCATCAACCTGCCCTGGCCGGTGTGTGGTGAGGACCCCCTGCAGACAGCGTGTTTTCCGCTCTCCAGTCTTGGAGCCAGGGTGAATGGTTACTGCTAAAACATACCCTCAGAGCTTAATCTGCCACCAAGATTATGGCATCTCAGTAGAGGTCCAGCTCGGTATCCTACCTCATTCCCTCTGTGGCCTAATTTTTCACATCTACAAACAAGTGGTTGTAGGGATTGATGAAAATAATTTGTTCTTATGGTATCCTTTGAAGAGTGCTGATATAGCCTATACACTGGCTTCCTCTTGTCCCAGATTTCCACCATTAAAGAATCATTCTTTTAGGTTTATCTCTTGTGGAGAAGAAGGAGCACTCTCTAATCTTCCTAGTCTGGTTAGATGCTTGATTAAGGCCATCTCAAGGAATACGTCTTCACCATTATGTCCTTAATGCTTTGCACAGTCCTTGGCACATTACAGCTCCTCAAGAAATGATTGTTGAACGAATGAATGGATGAATGGATGGATTCTTGGACACCAATAGCAAACATGACTGGCCTGGAGTAGTGGAGAGAGCCCTGTACTGGGTACACTTGGCTGTCACTACCTCACTCCATACCACAGGGCAAGGCCTTTGTTCCGGCAGGTCTCAGTTCTCCAGTGGGAACTGGAGGAGTATGGTTAGAGTGTCTCATCTGGTCTCTGCCTACCTTATATGTTCCACCTACTGGCCTTTTCACTTTCTTTAACCAGCCGGTATCCTCCTACCTCAGGGCCTTTGCACATGCTATTTCCAATGCTTAGATTACTTTGACCTTCTTTCCGTGAGGGATTCTTAGCTTCTTTTAAGTCTCCTTCAACTAATTATTGTGTATCTGAGCAAGGAATGCTACAACTTACATCTTTTCTTTGTTTACATCTGAATTTTTCTGGCAGTCTATAAATTATAGTGGCACAGGGATGGTGTGAATCTCGGACACCTAGGGCCATACCTGTACATAGTAGGTGCTCAAGAATTAATTTGTTAACTAGAAGCAGGTACTCCGAGCGGGGGTGGTGTCCCTTCACGGCCGGCCGGCAGGTGTCGCCACAGACCGGGAGGAGGCGAAGTGGCGCGGGGGGCGGGCCTCACCTGGCGGCGGCCCCACCTGGCGGCGGCCCCTCCCGTCCGCCCCGCACCCCGCGGAAGCCAGAGCTCAGGCGTGGCGTCACCTGGCCAATTGGGAAAGCGGCGCCCCGAGCCACGGGGACGGAAGATGAAAGGCGGGAGGCGGGTGTGGGCCGCCCGCAGCGCCAGGTGAGGGCCGGGAGCCCCGCCCTGCGCCCGGGGACCCAGTGAGTCAGGCCCGGACTGCACGGGAAGGTGGAGTGCGGTGGGGGAGGGAGGCCGGCCCGGAACCCGGATGCTCGCGCTGCTTGGCTTCGACCCTGCTGGGTGGCTGTGCGCCAGTCCCATCCCTCTCTGGGCCCCAGGCATTCCTGGTCTCCTGAAATCCCTGCGATGCGTTCCTGTGGCTCTAAGTGGGACCTTTCCCTGGAGCGCGCACTGCAAGCATGTTCTACTCCAGCCTGAGGTGGGTCGCTCTCACCTCCGTTTTTCCCATCCGGGAGTGAGGATCAGAGAGGTGAGGTCACTGACTCAGGGTCACACAGCATCTAGTTAGCAAGTTGCAGGAGTGGGGATTTGAACGCAAGTTTGTGTTCGGGGACCACCGAGCTCTGACCCTGTGTGCCCATTTTAATCGAATTACTTAATTTTTATTTATTTTTATCTTTTTTATTATGGCAAAATAGACATAAAATTTGCCATCTTAACCCTGTTAAAGTGAAATTGCGTGCCATTAATACCCTCATAATGTGCAGCCAGCACCTCCCTCTAATTTTGGAACGTTTTCACACACCCCCCCCCAAAAGCAAACAGACCCATTAAGCAGTAATTTCCAACTCTCTCCTCCAGCCCTTGGCAACCACTAATCTGCTTTCCGTCTCTGTGAATTTGCTGATTCTGGATATTTAATTTAATTTTACTTTTGGCTCAATACCTTCTTTCTATACCAGGTCATCTCAGGAATATCCTCAGAGGCCAGGAAATTGGAATCCGTAGACCAGTGGTTCCCAAAGGTGGCTGCATATTGGAATCACCTGGACACTTTCACAAAGCAAAACAGAAAACCCCATTCCCCCCTTGCCTGGCTTCAACCACTGGCATTCTGATTTAATCGGGCTGCGATCTGGCCAGGGTATGGGGAGTTTCAGAAGGTCCCCAGGGGTTTCTAATGCCCAGCAAGGTTTGAGAGCCACTGTCTCCCAGAGCTCTCTGCATCCCTTTTACAGATGGGGAAGCTGATGCCCAGAGAGGAGACAGCATTTGCTCAGGGTCCTACAATGCCTGTGGCTGAGTATTCTTGCATTCCACTAATGTACTCCCCCTTTCCTCATGCTATTGCTTCTTTAGGGATTTAAGGTCCTTGAGCCTTGTTTTCATCATTTGTAAAAGGTGTGTATTAGTGGTTCCTACCAGTATGTTTGTCCTAATCACTGGAGATCGTGACTGGGAGGTGCTTAGTGTGGTGACTGGCTCGTAGTGGACTCACAGCAAATGGTTTCCATGTATTGTTGGTGGGGCTCTTTTCTCCAGGGAGTGCAGCAGTGAATGGATTTGGTCCTGAGCTATAGCAAGGAATGTAGTGCCGAAGGACCATGAGCTCATTGAGGACAGGGTGGGGATGCCTCTCTGCACCTGGTGTTTAGTATAGAACCTGACAACTTACTCCAAGTGTTTTCAGTGTGGCAAAGAGGCCATTTTCTGGAATCACTGACTCCTCTTTGCCTTTGCTCAGGCTGAGCCCCCTGCCAGAAGCGCCTCTTCTACCTCCCTTGGCCCTGTCCATTCTTCAGGCCTAGGACGGAGACCCACTGAATCTGGCTGGCCAGGAGCAATTGAGGGGTCCACCCTTTAGATAGCTGTGTGTGTGTGTGTGTGTGTGTGTGTCTTATATCTAGGGCTTGACTGCTTTGTTCTTTTATTTATTTTTGACAAGTTTTGTTTTGTTTATGATTTATTTATTTATTTGAGAGAGAGAGGGAAAGCGAGAGCATGAGGGGAGAAGAAGAGAGATTCTGAAGCAGACTGCACTGAGCATGGAGTCCACCTTGGGACTTGATCCCATGACCCCGAGATCATAACTGGAGCCAAAACCAAGAGTCAGACACCTAGCCGACTGTGTCACCAAGGAGCCCATATGTTGTTTTTTTAGGGGCAGAGTCCAAGTCTCCTGTACCTTCCATGATGTCAGACAGGAGGCTAGGCACATAGTAGGCATCTAATAAGTCCCACCTGAGGCCTTGATTGACCTTCAGCTCCTGGGAGACTAGGGAGCAGGATCCTCACAGCTTGCATCCCAGGGAAGATCAGGGTGGGTACCCCCACCTTTCTTTTCTTTGTTCTTGCTAATACTGTCTCACTGTTTAAGGAGAACAAGATGGCAGTGTCTACTCTCCAGGGAAGGTAGGCCTAGCTCTAGGACATGAATTACAGTGAGTCTCTAAGTAGTCATGGTAAACCAGATCTCTTTGCCAGGGCTTCCTTAGCTGATCAGAGCCATGTGACCAAGGTCTGGCCATTGGGACCCAATGGCAGCTCTAGGCAGGGGTGGGTGGCAGTTCTGGGAAATGCCCTCACTCTTCTCTCCCCACCAGTTTTGGAGGCTCACAGATGAGGGTCATCACAGAGCTGAGCCCCTGAATTAAGGTCAAGAGAACTGGAGTAAAATCAGCCCAGAACCATGGCATCCCTGAGCTCCCAAACAGAGCTTGGAAGCTTGCTCTGAAGGTGTTAGGGGGACAATCAAACCCTGTTGCTTAAAGTGATCCTGATTTGATACTCTATTATTTGCAGCTGAGCACATTCCCCAGCACAGGGCCTTTCCTGCTCAAAGACCGAAGGAAGGCCAGAGGCCCAGGTTTGATTCCATGACTTCTCCTTAGCTCTTTACTGCAAGGTATCCTGGGATTTATTACCACTTGCAACAGTCATACTGCTAATAGCTAACATATTTAACACCTCCTTGGCTCTTGTACTATAGATTTGTCATATTGAATCTTCATACAACCTTGTAACATTTTGATAGATGAGGAAACCAGGACCCAGGGAAATTTGGAAGCCTGATAGTTGAGAGTACCATCCTGTTTGTAGCAGACACATCCTTGTTCTCTTGGCAGGTTGGCTTCCCTTGCATGTAGAACACTCCAGCTGATTCCTTTATTATCATTTTTTCCTGGGGTGTAGTTCTTGCACACGGTGCTTAATAGAGATAAACCCTCCACTGTCTTATATCACCAGCCTTTCCCCAACAAATAATGTTCTGAACATCCCCTGTGTTTAAAGTGCGTGTGTGGAGGAGAGGTGGAGGGAATGGAACTTGGCTTCAGTAAAAGTAACAGCTACTGTTTATCAAGGGCTGGCTAAGTCCCAGGTACTGTACTCTACATACCTTTTTTGTTTTTTTTGTTTTTTTGTTTTTTGTTTGTTTTTGGTTTTGTTTTTGTTTCGTTTTTTGGTTTGTTTAATGCCTGCAATAGCTCTGGGAAGTTTTTCAAGAAATCCAGCCTCTGTATGGTCATATGATTTGCCTAAAGTCACCCAGAGTGAACGTGGATCCGCGGCCAGCTGTCTGGATCCTGTGTCTTCCTTAGCCTACGGCAAGGCATGTAGACATGTCAATAGTTGATGTGTCTCTAACCAGGGGATGTTCCTTCCTCTTTCACGGAAGCTTCACTGGGGAGGAGATACCAGAGCAGAGCCTGAAGGATGGGCAGGGCTCCCAGAGCGGGGAAGGGATGGCATTCCCAGGCAGGGAGGAAGGGTTTGGGCACATGTGCAGAGATGGGGCAGTGTGTTTCTTTGGGGGCATGTGGTTTATAACTAGAAAACCAGACCAGCCAGTCTCTGTGTACCTCTTCGTTGTGAGTTGTCAATTAGAATGGTGGCTTAGGTCCTGGATGCCACTGGCCCAGGCGGGTGACTACAAAGTCTCTTGGCTTCTCTCAAGGGAACATCTTTCCTACCTCTGGGCTCCTAGAAGAGTGGAGGGGATGGAGGCTGCTCTGAATCCAGGGGATGGATTTCCCTCCGTCAGAATTCACTGAGCACCTGAGATATGCTAGGTATGGCCCTTGCCTTTGCAAATTCCCAGTTTGGTAGGGAGACAGGGCTAAAGACAATTCCCCAGGCCAGTATTGTAGATCATGCACGCCAGGTAGTGGGCACCTGCTCTGTGCTCTACAAACATTTAGTTCACCTGAGCTGGCAGACTTCTAGGTATGTGGCCTTCTCCCGCCTGTACTCTGCAGGGGCGGACAGATGCCAGAAGTCACCTGACTTGCCTGAGCTCCTGGGGCTGGTAAGTGGCACTGGGTTGAAGGTGAAGTTCTTTCAGTTACCTCATTCTGTCTTAATGGGGGGGGACCCCCCAACACTCCCCATATGGGGTTCCAGAGGGAAAGGACAGCTACAATCCAGGCAGTAAAAAATTTCTGAGAGAAGGAAATCAGTGAGTGTTATTACTATTTAATTTTATTTATTTACTTATTTAAAAAAATTTTTATAGTTTTTTATTATAAGCAGCTTGATAAATTTACATTTGCAATTGCTTATAAAATTGTTTAACCAGTCATGTTGTTGGAATTGCAATGTTCCTATCTCTTGACTTACATGGGTACCTGTTTTCTTACCTTCTCTAAAATATAGACAACTGGCACGTTATTTGACTTCATATTATTGATAATGTGTTTTTCCTCATTTCCAAAATATCTTTTTTAAAAATTATTTTTTATATGCATCACCTTTATTTATCTCTTTATTGTGTTATGTTAGTCACCATATTTATTTATTTATCTTAAGGAGGCTCCACACTCAGCGTGGGGTGTGAGCTCAAGACCCTGAGATGGACTCATACGCTCTACCGACACAGCCAGTCAGTTGCCACTTAAAGATTTTATTTTATTTATTTATTTCTTAAAGATCTATTTATTTATTTGAGAGGAGGAGGGGCGGTGGGAGAGGAAAGAGAGAAACTCAATCAGACTCTGTGCTGAGCGCAGAACCCGACACGGGGCTTGATCTCCCGACCCTGAGATCCCATCTGAACTGAAACCAGGAGTGGGACACTTAACTGACTGAGTCACCCAGGAGCCCCATAAAGATTTTATTTTATTATTATTATTTTTAAAGATTATTTATTTACTTATTTGACAGAGAGGGAGATCACAAGCAGGCAGAGAGCAGGCAGAGAGAGAGGAGGAAGCAGGCTCCCTGCTGAGCAGAGAGCCCGATGTGGGCCTTGATCCCAGGACCCTGAGATCATGACCTGAGCCGAAGGCAGAGGCTTTAACCCACTGAGCCACCCAGGCGCCCTAAAGATTTTATTTTAAGTAATCTCTATACCCAGTGCGGGGCTCGAACTTATAACCTGGAGATCACAAGTGGCCGGCTCCACCCACTGAGCCAGCTGGTTGACCCTGTGTTACTATTTTAATTGCAGTGAAAGCTAAGGCTGATTAAGTACCAGCTAGACCTGCATGAAGCAATTCCAACACCCCGTTTAATCCTCACCTGAGCCCATGATGTAGCTACTAGCTTCATCTTACAGATGTGGAGACTGAGGTCCACGAGGGGACCCAAGGTCTCTGCGGAAAAGCCAGGCTGTGAACTCCCATCTTCCTGGCTTCAGACCAGGCATTTTCACTGACTTGCACAGTATCGAGTTGGCAAACCAGTTCTTTGGAAAACAAAACAACAGAATGAAAAAGCCCCAGATTTTTTGTGTTATTTTGGTTCTTGGGATGTCTACACTCCCATCAGGCTACCAACAGTTCAACAACTGACTACGAAACTCCATTTTAATTACTCACTTATGGTGCATGGCTCGGCTCCCCTTTTGGGAGGGGAGGGTGGGCCAGCCATGCTGGTTTTTACAATGGTGAGAGGACCCTGGATGGCTTCCTGAGCATGGCTTTGGGAAGTGCCAAGTCACGTGTCACTATGTCTGAGACTTGCTGAGCCCCATCTGTGAAATGGGTCTGGCCATCCCTTGCTTCTCATTGTCTGCGCTCTGGGCTGCATGGCTGCAGC
Source organism: Spilogale gracilis (assembly GCA_004023965.1). Lineage (NCBI taxonomy): Eukaryota > Metazoa > Chordata > Mammalia > Carnivora > Mephitidae > Spilogale > Spilogale gracilis. The sequence goes on along the minus strand of PITA01008903.1, from coordinate 57,456 downwards.
CGAGGCTGGGCTCCAGGGTTTGGGCAGGTGGATTTAGTCCCTTATTTGGGTCACTGTGGGGGAATTGGGCTGGGCTGGAGGGAGGCCGGTCTGTCTCCCCCCACACACCCGAAAAGCTTTCACGGTGATTAGTTTAAGTAGTTTACATCAGGAAAGATCTGGTTACTGCTCTACCAGGAGGGCCTCCAAATCTCCTACCTGAGATAAGAAGGCTGCCTCTTATTTAATCTTGCAGCTTAGAGGCCATGTTTTCATGTTTAAGAAATGGTTTCCAGGCTCAGGGGTGGCATGTGCAGAGAGGGAGACGGCCTGGCCTAGTTGGGTTTTAGACATGTGCATATGTCATTAAAAGGCCCTTTCTGCTCATCAGGCCCATGGGGCCTGGCATCCCACGTCATTTCTGTAGGTTGACTTTCACTCGTACCTGGACCAGGAGCACCTGGCAAGGGGTCTGTATTTATGGGGAAACCCAGTCCCATGTAGGCTGTCTGCTAGAAATAGCACCAAGTCCAAAGGTGGGCCTGTGCTCTCGACCTCAGACGCAAGAAGCACTTTAGGCCTCTTGGCTCCCTCCTCTTTCCCTCAGTTGGCTTACACCCTGCAGGACCCCCTGGGAGTGTAAAATCAAGAAGGGAGCAAATGCTGAGTGAGCAGATAGCACATATATGCCTTCTGAGTGACACTGGCCGTCTGGCTGAGATGGGTTTGAATTTTGTCTTTATTTCTTATGTGCTGTGTGTTCCTGGTTAAGTTGTTTAACTTCTCTGAACTCCAGGTTCTTCCGTGCAGTGGGTGATGTGGTATCTACTTCACATGGCTATTTTGAAACTTCAACAGACTCTCAAAAGGGCCTGGTAGTAGCATAGTTTTTTTGTTTTTTGTTTTTTTTTAAATAAATTGGGTCAAGATATAAGTATTCATCCTCACTCTTGCCGACTGGACCTTAGGCCTATAGCCAGCCAGGCCCTGCAGAGAGAAGACAGGAAAAGTAGGCAGAGGCCTACAGACTCAGTTCCTGGATTCTCCTAGCTTTTCCCAGAAGAGTCAAGACTCAGAAGGATCTGTGATGGTGTTGATGCCAGGGTGCCCCATGTTCATAGGAAAGAGAAGATGTTCAGACAGCTATATGACAGAAATAATTGTCTGGAATAAATTGGATGAGGTTTTGCTTGAAGCTGTTACCACCTGCAAGTTCTCCAGATAATGGCCTTTTATCAGGATAACAATTATATGTGATATCATATTACAAACTAAAAATTGTGGGGTTTTTTTGCATTTAAAAAAATCCACAAAGATATGGTTGTTTTATTCCTATGAATTTCAAGTTGCTACCTCTTCTCTCTGGGGAGAGATGGTCTTTTGTCCCGTGACCATGTGCTTTTAATTTTTCTTTTGGTGATCAGCAAATGTCCTTTCTCTTATGAAGTGATAGTGATGATGATTTTAAGGTTTTGCGTATACACAGTGCAAAGCCTTCTTCCTCCCTCCCCTCCTCTCTGTCATTGGTACCTCTGTTTGTAAATCATTCCTGACCTGGTCTAGCTCATGTGTGCTCCTAGAGAGAAGATGATACCATCCCCCCACCTTGGTCCTTTGGTGGAGGTTGGAGGAAGAGGGTAAAAAGATTTTAGATGCCGTTGAAATAGTATAATCACATGCCTTGTGCCACCTTGTGTTAGCTTTGATTTGATGGGGACCCAGGGATTGGCTAAGGACACTCATTGTAACACTGTTGCTATGGGAAAGCAGGTCTACTTCATGATGACATGCTTGTTGTTTCTGCCCTTTACATCATCTTTGGGGTCCTTATGGCAAGCTGGTTTCCGCAGTGGGTGTTCACGCTGGCCCCGGAAATGTCCTCTTTTGTTGCCTTAGGGCATGTTTGTGAGCAGGCTGGTGACAGTGTTCTGTGCAACCACTGGGCTCTCAAGACCAGACCCGTCAGTGTGTATCTGCTGATAATAATGCTCATTATAGAAGGCAGATCACCGTGGCGAGGCCTCCTGCATTCATGCAGACATTAATGGATCACTGCACGCTCCTGTGAGATCAGACAGGGCCTCAGCATCCCACTGAACACCGCGCTCTAGGGATGGGCATGGGAGGAGGCCTGTGTTGGCAGCACTGTCTTGTACCGTACGTTGGTTCCCAGACTTCAGTATTTTCTAGATTAGTATCATTTCTGAAAAATTAGAGGCACTAACATCAAGTTGTCCACTTTCTTTTTTGTTTTGACAGAGACTAAAAAATTGAAAAATCTCTGCCATTTTAAAATCACAATTTGTTCTTCTTTTCTTTAGAAAGCATATTTTTTAACACCAAAAAAGTTGTAAAGATAATTTCCAAATAAAGGGCAATGAACAGGCTTGGTTTTATTTGAGAACAAAATTTTTTGTGCTTATGGTTCTCATTTTGCTCTAGACGCATAAAATCTTCATGATGAGTTGACACAGGTTGGTGGCCCACAGTTAGCAGAAAGAGACGCCCGTCTTCACGATATATAGTGTATTCAACTTCCTCTCTGTAGACATTACTTTCCCATCTTAGAGTTTTGTGAGGACTCCTTTCTATGGATCCTTAGGTACTTCTTTGGAAATCCTCATTATCTGTGTGGATTGAAAGCATGTATATCTCATTACCCTCCGGAAGCTCACTAAAAAAAGACAGTAAAATAATCTTTAAGAGCACAAACCTACCAGGTCAAAGAGAATGGCAGAGAAGAGATGAGGTTATAAGAGGCCACGACCCTTATCTTAGGTACTTTCTTGCTTACTTCCAACCCCAGGCATGTCATCAAGAAATTTCAAAGTCTAGTGATAAAATAGGACCGAGGTCAGCCAACTTTTCCTAAAGGTCCAGATAGTAAATATTTCAGGCTTTGCAGGCCGTATGGTTTCTGCTGTAACTACTCACCTCTGCCCTTCGAGTGGGAAAGCAGCCAAAGGCAATATGTGAACATATGGGCGTAGCTGTGTACCAATAAAACTTTATTATTAACATAACCCAGTAGTAGCCTTGTCACTGTTGAACCACTGAACCAGCCACAACATTGACTCTCTCCTGATCTCTTATTGTCTAAGTCAGTGGCTTCAAAATGTCCTTTTCCTCAGTATTACTCTATTTTATCCTATTGCTAGGGCTAATTAGCACCTGAAAGCATCTCATTTAACTATTAACTCGCATGTCTGTTGTTTTAGGTCTCTTTCTCCCCACACAGAGCTTCTGATGGGAATGTTATGCAAGTGATTTATTAAGAGGGTTCTCTCAGATGAGGGGTAAAGGAAACGTGATGAGACCAGGAAAAAGCTAAGCAGGAGGATGATTTTCGGGGTACATAAATAGATCAATGGAATAGAATCCAGAATCCAGAAATAGACCCACACACATGTAATTTTCAGCAAATTCCCCAGTTCCATTAGGAAAGGAAAGCCTTTTCAGGCAGTAGCACTGGAACAACTGGATAAATGTTTGAAAATATTAACCGCAGTGCTTACTTTGCTTGATGCACAAAAATGAATTTGAGAAGGATTGTGGACCTAATGTGAGAGCTGAACTGCAAACCTTTTAAAAGATAAAATTGGAGAATATTTTAGCAATCTTGGGGGTACACAAAAGATCTTTTAGAGAAAAGACAAAATGCACTAACCATATGGGGGGAAAAAGATAAATTGTGCTTCATCAAAATCAAAACTCCTGCTTACCAAAAGACCCCATTAAAGATGAAAAGGCCAACCACGAGGCTGAAAACATACTTGTAACAATGATAACCTGTGGACTTGTATCCAGAATATATTAAAAAAAACCCTGAATTAATAATAAAAAGACAATAAAATTAGCAAGAGACTTGAATAGACATTTGAGAAGAAAAGATCCAAGAATGGCTTATAAGCACAGGAAAGGCATTCAGCATCCTTAGCTGTCAGGAAAATGTCAGTTAGGACCACAGTGAGATGGGGCTCCTGGGTGGCTCAGTCATTGAGCGTCTGCTTTCCGCTTGGGTCATGATCCCAGAGTGCCAGGATCAAGCCCCACATCGGGCTCCCTGCTCGGAAGGAAGCCTGCTTCTCCCTTTTTACTCCGCCTGCCTGTGTTCCCTCTCTGGCTGTGTTTCTCTCTGTCAAATAAATAAATAAAATCTTAGACACACACACACACACACACACACACACACACACACACTCTGAGATATTTCACACCCCCTGGGATAGTTAAAATAGTCTGGTAACACTATGTGTTGGCAAGGATGTGGAGGAACTGGGACATTTACCTCCTGGTAATGTAAAATGGTACAACCACTTTGGAAACTGAAGTTTCTTATAAGGTGGTCATTCATCCAATCTTACGACCTCATTGTTCCACTCTTAGGTATTTACCCGTATGGGAACATACAGTCACAAGAAGTCATGCACAAGAATTCTTATAGAGCTTTGTCCACAGTAGGTCAAAGCTGGAAACAGCTCCGATTTCCATCTACAGAAGAATGGTTAAATAAATTGTTGCCAGTGTGGCGAGTGCTTTGCCTTCTTGTCCACCTGGTGAGAGTGGCCCAAAGTGACCAGGGGCAGCTGTTGATTTGAGTTTAAAGAGGGGATTGTTGCTGAGTCCTGCGATGGAAGCATCCTCCCTCTGGGGACTAGGCTATCTAGACCCACGGGGCTCCAAGTGGCAGGGATGGAAAACAGTTCCTTGAGCTTCTGCAGATGGAGGGAGAACAGAGCCACTTCCATCCTGTCTTCTGGCCATGAACATCTCAGAGCTCAGTGGCTGTCCATCCCGTTCAGCAGCATATCTTCAGTGCCCACCGGGAGCCCGGCACACAGGCGTTGCTTGGTTAAGACTAACGAACGGACTTCCAGAAACCAGCTTGATGGTTTATGAGGGATGTTGAAGGAATATCAAATAATTCTAGTTTTCTTTAAGACATTCAATTTATTTTATGATTACAGTTATAAATGCACATCAGAGAGAATTTAAAGTACACAGAAAGCAGAGGAAAAAGCCAAGTCACCTGGAGCTAACTCACGTGAACCAGAACTAACTCGTCTACATGAGTGGCTTCTAAGTAGCTTTCTGGAGGGCTGGGATTTCTGAGATGGTTCCCAAGGAATTCTCTTGAGGATAAAGGAGAGAGTGTATCTGCCCCAGAACAGAAATAATTTTCAAAGTTTTCCTTAAGTTTTATTTAGGGAAAAAAATGGGTTTGCAGCAAAAACAATAAAAGAGCTTGAAACCCACCAGTCTACACTGGTGAGCTGGCAGTTTTCATTCAGCTGACATCCAATTTTATATCACTATCAATAAATGGAGCAGATGTTCTGGGCTCACCTACCATGCTTGGCAGTTACTGGCACCTGACCAGCCGTTGGTGTAGACACTCCTTCTCCTAAGAGCACCACAGAGTTATGTGATAGACAAAGGGAACCTTTTACTGCAAAAAACCAGATGTTGCCGACTGGAAAAGACCAGTGGTGGTTGAAAACAGAACCATGAATGAGTCATGTTCAATCATCTCAGACAAGCATAAAAGTATATAAAAGATTAGTGCAGAAGAGAATTTATACCAGGCTCTGTGCTGTCTGGGAACATGATTTAGATTAAAAGAGGAAAAAAAATATCTCTGAGCCACCTGGAGCACCGTAGTCAGAAGGCTTTTAGGATTTGGATTTCAATATCCATCACTGTAAACTCTGAGATTATTTTTATTTTTTGAAAGCCATTTGGATGCCTGTCAAAGCAACGGACCTGATCTCGACTTTGTGTGGTTCTGACACAGGCCGTATGTCAGAGATGTGACTGTCCACATAGCCATCAGCTCTCCCAGACTTGGGGTTCAAGCCTGTAACTGTGTCTGCCATCCTCTGCCCCTTTGCTTTGGTGCTGAGGCCAAAATAGAGGCCCCCTATTCATCTATGCTTGGGGGCATTGCCTGTTAGGAAAAACCATGCTGGATGAGGGGCTCAGGAGGTAGGTTGGAGGAATGATGAATTTGCCTGATGTCTACCTTGATATTTGAAGAGCTACTTTGTTGACTTGAATTCTCTGATCCATCAGTACTTTCTTTGGCTTCCTTTGGTTCTGGAGAACACAGCTGACTTCTCCTCCCACCCAGCTCGACTTGGCGAAAGAGAAAGGCTTGTCACCAACATTTGGTAATTTCCAACTTTTTAATAGGACCCAGTCTGGTGATAATGGAGTAGTAGCCCATTTGGGTTTTAATTGGCATTTCCTTGGTGACTAATGATGTTGAGCATGTTTTCATGTGTTTGTTAGCTACTTGGAGCCATTCTTTTGTGACATACATTTTGCGCCAAATATCCGCACAAGTAGAATGGAGCATATCTGCGGAATACTATACAGCAATGAAATGGGAGGTTCAGGGCTTTATCCCCTTGCATCTATCAGTCACTGGGGGTGGCCACCCTGTGTTACACATGTCTTTTCATTCTGATGTTTTGACATCTGGGACCTTTCAGACCTCGGGGGACTGCCCCTCCCAGGAGTAGCCAATTCTTGGAGAGACTAAACCAGCCACCTATGACCTTGCCTTCCAGAGGCAAATCAACCAATCCAGAGCCCACACCCCAACCACCTCCTCTGTGGGCTCGCTCACACTCTGGGCCACTGTTCCCTTGCCTTAATCACCCTGGGACCAGGTATCAGACAGCCAGGGGAAGCCCTTCTGCCCCAGAGCCTGCTAAATTATTCAAATGAGCCAATCCTAAGCCTGCTTACCCTGCTTCACCTATTCCTTTCCATAGAAACCACAGGAAGGGCTCTCTCTCATGTTTTTCCTGTTCCTACTTCCTCCTGAGCGGCCCTGCTGCTTCCCCAGAGTGGCTCTGCATGGCGGGCCCCATTCTCCCAGCATCTGTGAGTATAATGAACCTTCTTTTCCATAAGCATCATTTCCTGATCTGTTGGGTTTACTCTATCTGAATCGTAGTAAAATTCACATTTTAAAATGCTCCCCAGGAATCTGGGAGAGGCTTCTGTCTGCATTGAGGGCCATCCCTGGAGGGGCTGTCTACCAACAGTGCTCCCAGCAGCGAGGGCAGCAAGTGCTTCCTTGAATGGGGTGGTCAGTGTCCACTGCTGATTCCTCACATCAAGGTCTCGAAAACCCTTCATTCCAGGGCTGGGTGTAGGAGGGGAGACTGAGGCATCCAGCACCTGAGAGAGAGTGCCACCTACATTTTGCACCCTAGATGCCTCTCTTGCCTCAACCCTGTCCCTGTCATACTTCTCTCTCCTCTGTACCCAGCAGCTAGACAGATCCTGTGTCACTCCTCTGTCCCAAGCCCCACCCCCCAGGGTTTCCATTCTCACTCAGATTTAAAGCCAGAGACCTTCCTGGGCCCTATGAGGCCCTACAGGATTTAGCCTCCATTACCTGCCTGCCCTCCTCTCCCGGTGGCCCACTCACTAGTCCTCCACAGGCACATCCCACCCCAGAACATTTGTACTTCCATTGCTCTTCCCCCTAGATCTGCCCTTGGCTCCCTCCTTCACTTCCCTTCAATCTTTGCTTGTCTACCATCCCTACCTTGGCCACCTGCTGCAAATGCCAACACTGCCCCATCCCTGACCCTTCCTGTTCCTCTCCCCTGCTTTACTTTTCTCTGCCATGCATCTTACTATTTCACTTAATGTCTGTTTTCTCCCCTTGCTTGTAAGTTCCAGGAGAGAAGAGAGGGATTTTGGTTGTTCATTGCTGGAACCCCGACTGCCGAAAACAGTGCCAAGCATGTAGTATAAAGAACAGATTGGCTGCATGAACGCAGAGGCGCATATTCTGGGGGAGGTGTCCGGGTCTGCGTCTGCCGCTCCCTGGGGTAGACACTTGCCCAACACCCAGAGCATATGTTTTAATTAAAGATGCATCTTAACATCACTGTCCTGCTCGTTCACGTCCCTCTTTCATGTCTTTCCCCTCCCTCTCTTCTTTTATATCCATTTTCTTTTCTCTTCCCGCTTTTTGGTATTTGATGGAATCACATTAAACTAATAAAGCTTTCATTACTTGATTGTACCCGTAATTACGCACACTGAGAGCTGGGTTTGTTTTGATTTCCTGTGGACTTTTGGTCACTGATGCTTTTGAACACTTGCTTTTATTCTTTGTTGGCCACTTGACCTCCCCTCCCTGTTTTAAAAAGGATGAAAAGCTTAGAAAAACATCAGAAATATCCTTTTATTTTTCCCTGCAAATTGATTTGGAGAGTTTTGTTTTGATTTCCCTCTTGGAAATGGTGGGTGTTAAAAAAGAAAAAAAGCAACACCCCAGAATCACACGTTTCTAAACTGGCCGGCAGATGGTGGATTCTGGGTTAGGAAGGAGATGAAGTTACTATTGTTACTATTGCCTGGGAAAGATGCGCTGAGGGCATCTGCACTTGAAGGGGAGTTTGATATATTCCCTTGGCCTCCGTGGAGGCTGGAGAAATTGGGTCAGAGTGGGGTGTCCCCACCTTGGCACTGCTGTTTTGGGGACAGGACACTTTTCGTGGGGGGGCTGTCCTGTGACTTGTAGGGTGTGACCAGCATCCTGGCCTCCAGTCCCTGAATGCTAATAACACATCTTACTTGGTTTTGGTTTTTTGTTTTTGTTTTTTAAAGATTTTATTTATTTGTCAGAGAGAGAGAGAGAGAGAGAGAGAGAGAGAGAGAGAGAGAGAGAGAGAAGGAGCAGAGGGGAGCAGCAGGCAGAGGGAGAAGGAGAAGCAGGCTCCCTACTGAGCAGACGGCCCGATGACCAGCTGAGTCACTCAGGTGTCCCACTCTTTTCACTTGTGACCATCAAAGAAGTCTCCACACATGGTTGAATGTCCCCTGGAGGGCACAAGGACCTCCAGAGGAGTTCCACTGGCTTAGATCAGAACCTTGGGTGACGTGTATTCCCAGCAGCACGGTTCACAAGAGCACGGTTCTCACCAGCTGACGAACAGGTCCCCAGAACGTGGTCTGTCCATATGATGGAGTATTACTCAGCCACACAAAGGAATGAAGTACCGATGCCTGCTATGCCATGGACGAACCTTGAGCACAACATGCTAAATGAAAGAAGCCAGACACAAAAGATCACATCTCATAGGATTCTACTTACGTGCAATGTCCCAAATAGGCAAACCCATAGGGATGGAAAGTAGATTAGTGATTACCGGGGCTGGAGGGCGGGATGAGGGGGGGATGATGGTTTAAGGGGAACAGGGTTTCTTTTTCTTTTCTTAATTCCTATTAGTTAACAGACAGTGTTTTATTAATTTCAGGTGTACAATATAGTGATTCAACACTTCCATACATCCCCCAGTGCTCATTGCCACAAGCTCCCGCCTTCATCCCCATCACCTACTTCCCCCATCCCCCCCACTCACCTCCCCTCTGCTCATCATCAGTTTGTTATCTATAGTTAAGAGTCGGTTTTTTGTTTTTCTCTCTCTCTTTTCCCCTTTGTTCATTTGCTTTGTTTCTTCAATTCCACATGAGTGAAATCATATGGCATTCGTTGTTCTCTGACTCACTTATTTCGTTTAGCATTATACCCTCTAGATCCATCTACATCAGTACAAATGGCAAGATTTCACCTTTTTATAGCTGAGTAATATTCCATTGTATTTATGGACCACATCTTCTTTATCCATTCATTAGTCGATGGACACCTGGGCTGCATCGTGATCTGGCTGTTGTAGGTAATGCTGCTGCAAAATGAGGGATGCATTAACCCTTTGAGTTATGCAACCCTTTTGCATTCTCTGGGTAAATACCCAATGGTGCAATTGCTAGATTGTAGCAATTGTTTTTAATTTTTTGAGGAAACTGCATACTGTTTCCCACAGTGGCTGCACTAGTTTCCATCAATGGGTATAGGCTTTCTTTTCAGGGGTGAAGAAGTTCTAGAACTAAATAGCGGTGATGGTTGTTCAACATTGCCAAGATGTTGAATGCCCCTGCCTTGCGCACTTCAAAATGGTTAAAATGGTCAGTTTTTTGATGTGTGTATTTTACCGCAATAAAAAAACAGCAACCACTCATGTGAGCTGCCTTTACTAGAGTGTATGACAGCTCTTCACACACATCAGGACCCTGAAGAGTAAAGAGGTTTGGTCTTTCTCCCATCCCCCCCTAGCACAGGAAGGCTCCTCCCACCCCCACCTCCCTTATTCACCCTAAATGTAGGAGTTGCTGATTTGCATGCATCAGATTCAAATACACTGATTGCAGAAATCTTTTCTGGGGGGGTGGGTATTTAGAAGGCATTATTTTGGCTATCTCTTGCTATAAATGGATTGCTCTCTAAATTGCTCTTGGCTGGGTATGGGTAGGCTCCCTTCTCCATGTGGTCTCCCTTCCCCTGATGTGCTGGACCAGCCCCTTCACAGCATGTGGCTGAGTGCCAGGGGGATGGACGAGGAAGCCGGTGCAACATCACATCCCTAAATGCCATCCCTCCCATTTTCCATTAGTCAGAGCAAGGGACAAGGCAAGCCTGGTTTCAAGTGGAGGGATTATGGACTGTACGTGTTGACGGGAAGAGTGGCAGGGTATTGCTGCCATGATTTCCAGCCTTCTTCAGGGATTAAGACGTCAGCGGGTGTTGGAAGGCTGTTCCGTGATCTGGGTAGGACATGACACAGGCTTGGACAGGGCAGCCACAGTGGAGAGGGACAGGGGACGAGTCTTGGTATCAATGCTGCTATGTAGACTTGGGTCTCAGGGTGGAATAAATAGAAAAGCTCTGCACCTGCTCTTTGTCTAGGGCTATTGTAATCCAAAGTTCTTTCAGGGTGGCCCAGCCATGATCACTCAAGGTCATTTCCAGCATTCTTTCTAGAAATGCATAAGGGACACTCTGATGGGTAAAATGACTCTAGTAGCAAAACATCCCGGCTCACCCAGCAGTAGGTGGTGGGTCTGGGTAAAGAAGGTGCACGGTTAATTTCTGTTTGCACGGGACTAGAAGATACTTGAAGAGGCTCCATGTTGTTCTTCAGGGTTTTTCCTGGTAACTGTTCTGTAACCATATTCAACCTTTTTGCTTCTCAGGGATAGAAGGGGACAGTGGTCATGGTCGGGGAGTATGCAGACGACAGTAGGAGGAACCTCGAAAAACCTGCACTCAGAGGTAAGCATGGACGTCCCTTGGCAGCGATCATGCATGTGGTCCAATAGCTTCTCTTGCGGGGGAGCCGTGGGCCAAATCAGGCAACCTCAAGTTCTAGGAAAGGGTCTCTGGGACTGTCGTCTTCCATCTCTCCTGAGTAAACAGATGAGGGGATTGGTGTCCCAGGGCCCCATGGAGAATTTGCTTCAGGTCTGGGAATAGAGTCTAGGGTGCTTACCCCAGGGCCTGAGGGTCCTGGATCCTGGATGACCTAGCCTGCAGTGGGACTTGCAAACTTGTGGCTTCCGTTGGGTGGAGCTGAGAAGAAGCGACTATCCCTTTTAGAGCAGACAAGATGTCAAATGCTCCTCCTCCAGCCAGATGGGTGCCCAGTTTGGAGGAATTTTCTTTTGGTATCATACAGACACCAGAGACTGGATCCTCTCACTTTTTCATCTGTGTCTTCTGTTTGCTCTTGAAGAGTTTTACTACAAATGAGCTTGCTGGAAAATAGAGACAAATAAACAAATAAATAGCTTGCTGATAACCCCCAGGGGTTTTCAGTAGGTACGGGGATACATAGTAAATGTGCTCAAAGCATCACAGTGGTTTGTTAAGTGTGCACAATGGTTTGGATCCCTGTGGGTCAGGTCCCAGGGGAGGCGGGAGAGGGACCTGTTCATTTTGGTAAGTTCCATTCGGTGGACTCCCGTGTGAACGTTGTGTCGTGTCTGCCCAAAGTGAGTCTGTTTGATGTAGAAGGTCCCATACCTGTGTGTTCTTGGACCAGTGTTGGCTGGAGTGAGGTTCTTAGACCACATGTGGCAGAGGGTCTTGTTACTATGTGCTTCCTGACACCCACCTCCCTGAGCTACCGAATCAGACACTTTGGATATAGGGCCTGGGGGTTTGCACTTTAACAAGCAGCCCCGTGAGAGCCACTGTCCCGGTGTCTTACATTTGTTAGGTCCCTCAGTGTTCCAGAGCTGGGAGTTTTGGGCCCCCTCCTCAATAATGGCTTTAGATATACATCCAAATTCTCGCTCTGTCACTGGCTGACAGGATGACCTCTCTCCTCTCTTGGGGACTCAGTATTTCTGTCTGTAAAATGGATATACCGAGGTGCTGGCTGTTCTCCATTTGCCCCTTCCTGACCCTGCTCAATGTGCTCTGCGGGGGAGGCTCTTTGGCATGGCCTGTGTCACCCGGTTCCTTCGCCTTCTTCTTCCTGTTGGAATTGGCCAATGGAAGTCTCTGATGAGAGAGAGGAAGGAAGAAGGAGAGACCGAGTGGCGTATTCTGTTTCCCAGCTCCTGTGAGCGACTCTCCTTCCATGGTCTAGCATTCCCTCTCCTGGGGACAGACACTGCTCCCCTTCTTTTGGCCCAGGGTGCTGATGGCTCCCCACGGTTGCAGCCTGCAGAAATCTCAATATCCTTTAGTGCTTCCTTCAACTCTGTTCACATCTGTGTAAAAGAGACCCTTTACTGGACTGCAAAACTTATTAATACTGCCTTATCGACTTGCAAGTGGCTAGGAGATCTTAAATGTTCTTCCCTGAAGAGAAACAGGAGCCACGTGACACGATGGAAGTGTTAGCTAACGCTGCAGCTGTGACCGCATGGCCGTCAGTGCATCCAGTGCACACATTAGACGCCTTACACTTGCTCCACGCCACGTGCCAGTTATAGCTCAATAAAGCTGGAAATGGGAAAAAAAATTAAAGCATGGTTATACATCTAGAAAAAAGAGAGATCTTAAACGCTCCTCAGTTAAACCCTTTGGATGTGCCTCCTATTTCTGGCTGGGACCCTGACTTAATACCGTAATGTCCCAGCGGCTTCTGGAAGATCGGGACACGTGGCCTGACACTTCACAAATGTTCTTGCTACTCCTTGCTGTTAGGCTTACTTTGAGGATGACTACTGTTTTCATTACTGTTACCTCCATGTAACTGGAATTACAGACTCTGCTAGTAGGAAATAACCATGGCGATAAAAAATAGGAGAATAATGTCTGCATTTGCTGAGGGAATAAATGAATTTCTTCCATGGGGACACGTTTCCCTTCGTGCCTTCTGTCATGGGTGGGCTCATCAATGGAAAAGGTCTCTTCTTGTATCACTGGAAGGCTTTGTGAATTCTTTCCTCTAAGCAAACATGGGGCAGGTTGTGGAGTATTTATTTTATTGCCCGTGACTGGTGGCTGAGTGGGGAGGGGGACCGAAGCAGGGTCACAAGGACCTGGGCTGAGGATGTGGGACTGTGCCCTAAAGACAAATTCTCCTTAGAGCCGTTGACCCTCCCAGGAGCCTCACACAGCACAGGAGGAAAAAAAAAAATTCGTCTCTAGGTCAGTTTCAGTTAGACTCTCCAGAGTCTCCAGGACAGAAAAGTGTTTGGGATTTTCTGTTCCCCTCTGTGTCCCGATTATCACTTTATCCTGACGTGACTCTCATTTCCAACTGAAACTCACACGAGCAAAGTGACTTCTGTCCCAATATGATCGGCCCAGACCAGCGGCTGAGCTGGTGGAACCTGGATCGGGAAGAATGCTGCATTGTGCTCATTCTCACTGGAAGAGGCTCTCTGCCGGCCTGCAAGATTTTTACTGATAACTTCACTGCTCCTGTCTCGGGATCTATGCTGCAGATGCCGGGCCCAGCGGGGAAAATAAATAAATAAATGCATTCGTAAAAATCAGACAACACCGCCGTCTCGGCTGCCGGCTCCCATGGCCCCAGGTGCAAGGGTACAGTGCATCATCTTGCCTTTGGACCGCAATCAATGGAACAGGCAGGAAATGAGAGGAAATTAATTTTTCCCCCCTCCTCTTTCCCTCCCCTGCCGTCCTCCTGTTTTTACACAAGGGCCTTTTAAAATGTTGGTTACTCTCTGATTACAGCGCAATAGAGGTTCGAAACAGCCTCTTCTTGACTAAACTCCCTCTGCCCTTAACCAGAACGATGGGCCGGTTGCCTTGGTAATTGTCCTCATTCGCTGTGTAGAAGCCACAATTATGAAGGTTTTTCTGGGTACTGATCCTCTTAGTGCCTTTTTCTTAGAAGTTCACGAGAAGATGGGACAAAGGAGACCTAATAGATTTTATCGCTCCAGCTCCTTGGAGTACTCAGAGCTCCTGACATGCGGGCATGAGCTGTGAGTGCCATTTAAATTGGCTGGCTTTGCCCAGAGAGAAAGCTTTACGCTCAGGAGAGTGGCCGAGCTCCTATTAGCTGGAGGGGCCAGGGCGGGAAGATGAACTCACAGACCCAGCTCCTCTAGCTTGGCTCATAATGGAAACCCTAGATGGGCATCTGGGGCTGAGGGCTGGGGCACTTAACCTTTCAGTGATAATCGAAGAGAATGGACACATAACTGGTCTCTTGAAACTCCGGTATGATTCAGGTTCAAGGCAGGAGAGCTGGGTGGGTTGTTGAAAAACCCAAACTGGAAATGTTTTGGGCAGAGGCAGCTTTCCCCCTCTTAAAGAGCAACAGGACTCCATTAGCTGGGGGTAATTGCAGAGAAGAAACAGGGGGAAGATGATTATGGAGACGATGATAACCGTGATCACGGTAATCATATCATTTAGCTGGAAAGGATCCAAGATGCTTACATTCACTGCCTTAGCTGTGCCTCACAATAGCCTGGGGGTTGCTGGCTTCTACTTGTAAATGGGGAAACTGAGCCACAGAAAAGCAAAGCAGCTTGTCCAGGTTGGAGGGTGGCAGAGGTAGTATTCAAACACAAAGATATGTGACTCCCAGAATCCTCCTATCACACAGAACCCTTCTCTCGTGAAAGGAGAATCAATTCTAGGCTTTAGAAAGAATAAAGTATTGATGTCTTTTAGCTGCAGTTTGTAGATTAGGCGTTCCAGGGGCCGATGTGCCTTCATTAGAATGGCTTTGAATCTTCATGTGTCCCCAACTGGAACAGAAAAAAATGCCTGAAGGAGGTCAAGTCCACGGCTGTTTTATGCAGAGAGCCAACTCTGTAGGATTGGCGGTAGCTAGCTGTGTTAAGAAGGATTCTGAAGCTGTGTCTGGATTTATTGAGGAAGATTGCCATCTTGATTAATAATGTTTGCTGTGAAGGAGGGATGGGGAAATCATGTGTGTATGCCTCTTCTGAAGGCTTCTCAACTGACTCTCTACTTGAAATTAATTCACCAGATTAGTTTTAAGACATAACTATTATTCAAAAACCCAGAATGATAAACACAAGCTGGCTTCAGATTCATCCATAATTTCCAGAAATCCTTTTATTTGGAAAAAAAATCAAACTTACAGGAGAGTTTCAAGAATAGCAATAGCACAAAGAACACCCATATGTCATTTATCAGGGTTACCTGTTGTTAACATTTTGCTCTGAGTTTTCCTTTTCTCCCTCATATATATTTATATTTTTTTTCCCTGAAGCCTCTGATAATAAGTGGCACATATCATGGCCTTTTACCCCTGAGTATTTCAGTGTGTATTTCCAAAGAAGAGAGATAGCCTCATGTGACCACATTACAGTAGCAACTTCAGAAAATTTAACACTGATACAAGACTTTCCCTTACCCTTTTGGATCCAGCTTTGTTGGTGGACCCAACAATGACCTTCTTAGCATTCTTCTAGGATCCAGTCCCATATGAAATATTGCATTTAGCTTCCATTTATAATACTGACACATTTTACATTCCCATAATACAGAGAGATTTAAAATATCCATCTGTGTAGTTGATGTTTTTGAGAACCAAATATATGTACTATGCTAGGTTCTGGGTTTTCCAAAGATAAATTTGGCAATTCTTGCCCTAAGTAGGACACTCTCAGAACAATATCAGCAAACATTTACTGAGCATGTGTGATGTGCTGAGCACTTTATGTGCATTATCTTATTTAAACCCACAATAGTCCTGTGAGGTGGGAGCAGGAGGGTTGTTCTCATTTGTGGAGAAACTGAGGCTTAGCAATGTGCAGTGGTTTGCCTAACATCACACAGGTGGTAAATCAAGTCAAGGTTTGATCTCAGGCAGACCGGCTTTAGAAAACACACTTTCAGTCCTTGCATTATTCTATCTTTGAGAAATAAGTTCAACTACATGGCAGAGATTGGATAAATAGCATGCAAATGATTAATTCATTGATTTGTTGATCGTTATTTATTCATTTGTACTTTTGTTCACTGATTCACCGAGTAATTCATTAATTGATTCATTCAACCATTCATTGATTGACCCATCCATCCACCCATCCATCCATCCATCCATTCATTTATTCATGCCTCCTGTGGTCAAGGCACTGTGCTGGATTCTAGGGGTACAACAGTGAAACAGAATAGATATAGTCTTCATTCTCATGAAACGTACTGTTCACAGGGGAAAGACAGATAATAAAGGAAGTATAGTCATTGTTATTGAGAGTAAAAGTAAGAAAATCTAATCTTATCCAGAGGGTCAGGAAAGGTTTCCTGACAAATAGACATTTAAATAAAATCCCAAGGGCTGTGTGGGAGTTGCTTGAAAGAGGGAGGGAGGGCACCTGGGCGGCTCAAGTGGGTTAAGCCTCTGCCTTCGGCTCAGGTCATGATCTCAGGGTCCTGGGATGAGGCCCCCATCAGGCTGTCTGCTCAGCAGGGAGCCTGCTTCCTCCTCTCCTTCTGCCTGCCCCTATGCCTACTTGTGATCCTCTCTCTGTCAAATAAATAAATAAAATCTTAAAAAGAAAAAAAAAAAAAGAGGGAGGGATTGCTTCCATGTAGGAGAAAGCAGTGAGAGCTTCCTGGAGGAGGTTGCATGCTAGCTGGCATTTCAGTTATAGTGGGACATGAAGCTTCAGATGGGTGATGCCTTTCCCAGGTTGAAGTAACAGCATGAGTTAAAGTGGGACACTTGTAGGAGTGCATTAAGGGAAGTCTTGGGAGGGGGGTTTTTGGCACTAGATCTTTTGTTTCATTGACTTGGTCCCCAAAATGGGCACCATTTTTGGTACAGAGCCTCCCAGGCTGTCCCATGCATCTCTTGAGTCTAGGGGTAATTTCTCCTGAAAGTTGATTCCACAAAAATGTGTTGAGTGTCTACTGTGTGCCAGCTGCTCTTTCTTCCAGAGGCTGGGGTTATACTAGTGAACTGAAATAGAACATAAGCCGTGTCTTTGTGGAGCTTGGATTCTGCAAACCTAATTTGTGAATATTTACAAACTTATTTAGAATTTACAAATAAAGATCCCTCCATCTGGAGTACCACTGTCCAGATAAAGTGACAAAATTGTCACACCTGTGGATAGGTGACCTGTAATTGGCTGCGGAGCAACTCAGCCCCTCCCCTAGCCTCAGTGCCCTTATTTGTCAAACGAATGGGCGCAGTCAGACCTGTAAAGACTGTGCCAGCCCTGAAATTCTTGGACTCTACAAATCAGAAGAGCAGAGGCACCGGAGGAGCCACAGGCGTCTGTGTCTGGGCCAACCTGAACGTTTATTGCTTTTGTTCCTGTTTTCACGAGGGGCTCGGGTCCTCCTGACGGTTCACCCCTCAGAGGTAATCAGAATTCTCTTTCTGTCCGCCTTGGTTTTCTGCTCTTTGACTTGCATCATAAATTATTCTTTTTCTAAATGGCAGGCATAGGTAAGTTACCAAAAGGTCACTCAGAACCCCAATCAATCCCAGCTGCTTTAATTACTTTAGTGCTGCATGTGTGTATGTGTGTGTGTGGGGGGGTAGCAACCCAAAGGAGAGGTTCAAGAACCACTTTCTTGCAAAAGGCCCAGAATTTTCTTTAAGGAATGAAGTTAATTATGTTAGTTTTTGTGCATGTTAGGAGAATCCCCATCAAAATAGACCTCAGGATATATACAAATAACAAAAGAAAAGATAGCCCTTTTGCTGAGGCAGCCTTGCCTTTGACAGGCTGATGGCAAGTCCTGGAGATGAACAGCAGGATGAACCCAGTGCAAATCTAAGATCAAAACCAGATAAAAGAGGCTCAGTCATTAGGTGTCTGCCTTCACCTCAGGTCATGATCCTTAGAGTCCCAAGATTGAACCCCGCATCGCATTGGGCGGGGAGCCTGCTCGGCGGAGAGCCTGCTTCTCCCTCTCTCACTCCCCCTGCTTGTGTTCCCTCTCTAGCTGTGTTTCTCTCTGTCAAATAAATAAATAAAATACTTAAAAATATATAAAACCAGATAAAAATAATCTATTTATTAAAATAGTCCCCGTCCCCCCACCTTTTTTTTATCCCAGAGCTTTATCTCAAAGTTCTCACAGGATTTCTGGATGTTGTGTTTCATCTTTAGTTAAGAATTTAGAAACAATGTTGGGTGTGATGAGTATCATTTGGCTCTGGTCCTGTGGGTCTCAGTGTGGCTGCTTCCAAGCTGGCATGTGGGCACCCAGAAATACATTTTTTCAGTCAGTGTTTTGGGCCAAAGTCTCAAATCTTAAAAGGTTTTGGGAAGGTAAGGCTTTGGGTCTTGTGTTCTTGCTTGTGAGGATCTATAATAATAATAATAATTAATATAATAATAAATAGTAATAATAAAACAGTAATTTATAATCATGCTATAACAAGAACAATAATTCAGGCTAACTTTTGAGTGCACTTATGTGCATTATACTTGGCATCTCATTCAGTTCTCACGACTGTTATTATTCTGACTTGATGTATTAGAAACTCCGGCACAGAGGTCAGCCAGCTGGGAAGGGGTGGGGTCATGGTCAGAACCTTGGCCTTCTAAACTGGACAGTAGTCACAGCTCACTTTCCTCATGGTGTACCGAGTCCCAAGAATAATGCCAAATACTTTGTACTTAAAACATGAGGGGTCTCATGGCAACACCGTGAAGCTGGTGTGACCATTTTTCTGAATTTGCACATGAGGAGACAGGTTCAGAGAAGCTGGGTCACTCAGAGAAAGGCAAACAGCCCCATGGAGCTGGGCTTTCACAGCCATTTCACCTGTATCTCTAGCCAGTGTTGGTAAATTTATGGCCCTGGGGCCAAATTTGTTTTTGTAAATAAAGTTTTATTGGGACACGGCCACACCCATTTGGGTATTGCCAGTAGCTGTTTTTGTGCCACAGGGACAGAGGCGTATCTGGCCCACAGAGCTGAAAATATTTACCATTTGTTTCTTTACAGGAGTTTG
This sequence comes from Spilogale gracilis, assembly GCA_004023965.1. NCBI lineage: Eukaryota > Metazoa > Chordata > Mammalia > Carnivora > Mephitidae > Spilogale > Spilogale gracilis. The sequence continues at coordinate 38,224 of PITA01008903.1, read as the reverse complement.
TCATTCCTTTATCTAGGCTCAGTGTTCTTAACTACCACTGTCTCCTGCTGGTCTGTGAACCATGATTCCTAAGTCTCGTGGTTCCAGCGAGCTCGTCTGATGTTGGGACACAGCCTGTTCTTAGTCAGAGGTAGAGAGAGACACTTGTGAATTCCTGCCCTCCTGGGGAAGGGATGCAGAGGTCCTGGGGGTTCTAACTGCTCCCAAGTATGTTTGGCTCTAAGGACGCAATAAATACGACTTACTTAGGACACAAGAAGTCCTGGGAGCCTTGGAATTACTCTGAAAACAATGCTTGTAAATTGTTATTTTACCAGAAGACCCTTGTAAAAAATTGAGTCTTGGGCCACATCCTGGAACCTACTGATCGAGACTTTCTGTGGGTGAGTCCTGGGAAGCGGCAGTGTTGGTGATATACTTGTCCCCAGTCCTCAAGGTGCACTAGGGCCCAGAGGGAAAGGCACATGGTCATTCTCCTCTGAACAATGGTAGAGCTGAGCCCCAGTGAACTCACAGCCCTGTTCTTTATTCTCTTTGCCTTGTTTTCTGCTCTCTTCCCTGGATTCTAACCTAACCTGATATTCCATAATCATTCCCCGTTCCCCGGAACCCCTTGCCTCCCACACACTTGTCCTACAAACACTCAAAATGAATTTTTTTCTTAACAAAGAAAACTGGGAGACCCACACACTCAGTGTCCAAAATTTTAAATGTTATAATGCAAACTAACAAACTATTACATCAAATGTGTTCTGGGCTCCAACGCTGACATACACAATGCATAACAGAAAAAGAAAAAAAAATTGTATATAATAACATGGTATTTAATAACTGAAAATCAGCAAAATATCAAAGATGAGTTATTTTACTCACAAGTTGCTGTATATTCATAATGTTAAAGTGTATTTTCTTACTGTCGTTCTTGCAAGATGACCATGTGGTCACAATCAATATTTTCAGATAATTTGTGATCTATCAGTGATATTGCCAAATTAGGAAATTTTTTTCCTGGCATGGAACTCCTTAGGTAGTTTTTCTCTGAAACCAATTTTTGTTTTTTTTCAGTGGGGCATAATATACAAACAATAAAACACACAAATTTTAAATAAAATGTTTCAGTGAGTTGTAACAATTGTATATGCTTATGTATTTATTACCTCCATTAAGATTTTCATAGTTACTTAAAAATTCATATCATTTTGGAGAAATTTTGTTCTATTGGGGCAATAGTTACTGGAAATTACAATAAATGTTTTAAAGAAATTCTCATATTTAGAAATAAACCATGGATTTTGAATTTTATGTTTAAACTTTAAAATTGAGTCACCTATGATAATTTATTGATATTGCAGGGAGTATCATATATTTACTCTCTATCTCTTTTCACCCCTCCTCCAGGTTCTACCAATAGAATGTGAATTTAATTATTATTATTTTTAAGCAATAAAATCTCCAGTGACCAGAACATTGCAGGCAGTAAGTAGATGTTCAGTAAATATTTGCTAGGCAAATAAATGAGATTTGGGATCCAAGGTATTTTGAGTTCTATGGGATTCTGCCTGATCTCAAACAGGATACTTTATTTTATACAAGTGTTTGTAAGCAAGGTTGAATCTGTCTTTAGGAGAAACACCACCTAAAATTAGACTATGAGCATATGCTTATGTGTCATTCAAAACCGTGCCTCTTTTCAGTGCACTTCAAGGACAGGACATTGGATTTTCTGGTGCTTTCCAGCTGGTGGTCACCCTGGTCTGCTATATAGGAGAGGGTTCTGTTCTTTTGGGCTACAGTTCTTTTGGGGTAAAGAGCAGATATGTCCTCCTTGATGTGCCTGTAGTAAAGACCTCTGTAGAAGACGAGGGAAATGTCATCTAGTGTGGTATGAAGACACTAAGATGGCCCCCAATGATCCCTACCTTCTGGTCTCCTCACTGTTGTGTCATCCCTTCCCCCTGAGTGCGGCCAGGACCCATGGCTTGCCGACAGAATATGGCATACAGGATGGGATGTTACTTCCATGATTACGTGGTATAAGGTTGTTACCGCTCTCTTGCTAGCAGACTGTCTCCCTTGCTGGCTTTGATAAAGCTGGTTGCCATATTGGGAAGCCCATTCGACAAGGAACTGAGGGTTGAGGTACCTTTTGGCTAACAGGTGGCTGGGAACTGAAGCTCTTAACCCAGCAGTCTGGAAGGAACTGGATCCTGCCAACAACAACATAAGTCCCTTAAATTATAAGCTTGGAAGCAGTATCTTCCCTTCAGATGAGCCCCCAACCCTGCCCAACACCTAGATGCTGGGCTAGTGGGAGACAGAGAAAGAGAGAACCCAGGTAAACTGCCTGAATTCCTGATGCGCAGAAACTGTGAGAGTGTAAATATGTGTTGTTTCAAGGTGCTAAGTTCATGGTGATTTGTTATGCGACAATAGGTAAGTAAAACAGCCAAGAAGAAGGAAAGTCTCCTAGTAAGAACTTCCTTCTGTTTATATTGACCATATACATTCTTGCCATTCCTTTATGAAATCTGTGTAACATATAACAGCTCTAATAACTGATTGCTCCTATCCACACTTTACAGATGAAAAAAACCAAGACTCATAATTTAAGGGACTTGTACAAGGCCACCCAGTTTTGATATATAATTATTATTTATATATGTTTCTATATACAATATATCACAATTATAACATGTAATGTAATATATAATGTCATGCAATGTCGTGAATGTGATGCTTAGCACAGACCTTGACACGTCTGAAGCACTTAGTGAAATGGTGGCTGCTTTTATGATTATTGTGTTTGTTATTTGAAAAAGAAGTGTTCTAGGCACCAGGGAACCAGTAGCCCCAGTCCGTATTTGGGCAGGACCCTTTTCATCTGGGTCTCAGTTTCCACGTCTATAAACTGAAGTGAGTTTTTTCCTCTAAAGACACTGACCAATAAGCTTCTCTCCCTGTGCTTCCTGCCAGCTAGACACCTTTCAGGTGGTGAGTCATCCCCTGCCTCTAGTTGGTCCCAGTGTTACCCCCGTCTGACCAGTTCAGCCTGTCAGGGCTCCTTCTCCCCTGAACTGCTCTGGGAAAAGCAAACAAGGAGCAAATAGAGCCTTTTCCTCCACTTTAGAGCTCCACCAAGCTCTCAGCCCCAGCCCCTCCTATCACTCCCAGCTGCTAGATTGGGGCTCTTTCTTCTCAGCCTAGGGATGAAGCCAACCTAGATCTAGAGACTTGGGTTCAAATCCTGACTCCACCACTTAACTAGCTGGAGAATGTATCCTCTTTGAGCTTCACCTGTAAGATGGGAAAGAGAGTAAGTACCTCTTCGTGCTGTCATATTGAAGGGGAGAATTATGGACTGTATTCTGCAGAAGTGCCAAGGGTGTGCAAGTGATTTTAGAAGGCAATGTTTGTTATGATTAAGTCCTCGGGATTCCTCCTGGTTGGAATGAACCTTTACTCTTGAGGACCTTGTGGGCTCCAGTACTAGGGCAGAATTCCATTTGGTTTTACTTGCCTCAGTTTCTTCAAGGCAGCAGCTTTTCCAAGAATGTTTCCCCAAGGTCAGAGGGATGCAGCCAATGCTTCCGATCAAGGGCAGGCACTCCAGGACCATGGGCCATCTCAGGTGGGAGAGAAAGATTGTTTCCTGGAGAGGATCACCTCTGATAGTTGGGTCCCTTCTCTTTTGGGACAGAGCACATTGCTGGTGCATTTAGAAAACCATGTTCATCCTGGGAAACTCTGTTGATCAGAATCCCAGCTGACTGCCTTCCTGGGCCCTTGATTCTTGACCTTTTAAATGCCCTGGAGCCGGCCTGTCTGCTGCTGGAGTCCAAAGCTTCACTAATGGGTAAACAAGGCATTCTGATGGAGCAGGGATCGGGCTGGCTGGATCCCATCAGAGAAGATTCTATCAACGTTCATGCACACTTCTGCCCACAATGATGCCGGTAACTCTGAGGTTATAAGGGAGGAGGGTGCAGTTCTTTCTCACCCCAAGGATATGTAGATGGAGCTGAGAGAAGACCCGGAGAATGTTTTTCGAGGGCCTGGGAAATCGTGGATGCCACATGCTGGGAGATGAGAATAACCCCTTTCTCCAGGTCACCGGCTGCTGCTTGGAGCCATAGTCTGCAGCCCTCAGAAGTGCAGGCAGTGATGAGTATCTCTGCATGAAGCGGGGCAACTATTTCCTGCCTCAGTGAGAGATAAGACTCTCCCAGGGAGACATCCCTTGGTCTCTTCCTGCATTTGGTGGAATGCCTACAGCAACCTATTGTGTCCAACAGGTGCTCGATAAATGCTTCTTGGGTTGGAGAAAAGTTGGAGAAAAATGTTCAGAAGTACTGTCTTCAAAAATAGAGTCCAGGTCAATTCATTCCATGGTCTTCATCAGGTTAAGTACCTTCCAAGATTAGGGGCCAACTTTCCTTTGTACCTTTCTCCTACCTAGCACCATGGGTGCAAGACTGCCTCTAACCAGAGCACAAAGGTCGAGTAATTTGCAGCCAGAATCCACTGAATCCAGTTCTCAGAATCCTAGGTTGGAATTTGGGACTCACTCATGAGCAGGAACAATGGCAGGACATTTCTGGAGCCACTCTCTGTCCGTAGGACATAACAGAACAGTTAAAAATATGTGCTTGGAAGTTCAGAAGAACCTGAGTTCAGTTTCTGCTTTTCTCACTTCATGTTCTCTGAGCCTCACCATCAGATGGTGACCTTCCCTGTGAGATCACTGGGTGGATTCCAAGTAGTCATAGTATCTGCCACAAATGTATGTACACTCACAAGGTGGTTGCCCTCGGGGCACCTGAGTGGCTCAGTCGGTTGAGCCTCTGACTCTTGGTTTTGGCTCAGATCATGATCTCAGGGTCGTGGGATGGAGCCCTTCATCAGTCTTCGTGCTCAGTGCAGAGTCTTCTTGGGATTCTTTCTCTGTCTCCCCCTTTCCCCACTCTCAACAAATAAATTAATTAATTTTAGAAAGGGTGGTCGCCCTGATTGCATTATTATCATCTCCACTATTATTGTCAGTCATTATTACGAACTCTCTCTTATTACGATTCACCATTTCAGGGTGGCATCCATGGCCACACCCACCTGAGGGGCATACTTCAAGCCCTTCTCTGCCTTGAGGCTCTCTAGGTCAGGGCTTGGGTAAAGCAATGGTGCTTAGGCACCAGAAACAGAAGCCAGGAAGAGGGTGCTGATATGCACGGGGCATCGAGCCTGTTGCTGGGACTTAGTCTAATTATATCTGGCAGCTCATTGCCCCGAGAGCCATGCCTGCCCCAGGGACAACAGATCACGTTTCTGTCTCCTGAGTATGCTGACTTGGGTCATCTTCAGAGTCCTGAAGCCTTCTCCCTGTTCCATCCCCTGCAATTTGGCAGCTGGCTGAGTACCTATTTGGCCATGAGTGGGTTGTGGCAGGGGCAGTGGTAGTGGTGGTGGTGGTGGTGGTGATGGGGAGAGGGTCTGGAAGGCTATGGCCAAGGGGGTACTTTGTGCAGGGAAGAGTTGCTGAGCTCCTGGAAATAACCCCTGGATTTGGAAATAGAGTGATCAGGAATGTTCAGCTGTTTGTGGGTCATTTTGACCTCCTTCCAGGTCAGGTCACATATGTGCTCCTAGCCACACACGCCAGCAGAAATTAGATACCAGACACACTCCCACTCCTCGCTCTGGTTCCAGGCACAGCTCCACGGCTACTCACTGGATCCCTCCCTCCACAGGCACTCAGTCCCTCTCTCTCCTCTTTCTGTTGGGGATGGGAGGCAATGGTCACTCACCTGCTGACACACCTTCCATGCCTCCTTGTGGCCCCCAGGCTCTGCTCAGGCTGATTTCCTTAGTCTCCGAGGCTCTGCACGACCTGGCCCAGCCCACCTCTCCAGCTTCCTGTCCCTTCATGTTCCACACCTATCCTATCACCCCCGCTGGACATCGACCCTGCTCTTCTGTCCTCTTCACAGGACTCACTACTCTTTTCCTTCCCAGCCCAGGTAGATACCCTTCCAACAGGAAGCACTCCCAGATGCACGCCTGTGTGCTCTTCCAGGGATGCCTTTGCTTTGCTGCCTTTGCCAGGTGCTCCAGGTGGAAGCAGGGGCAGGCAGGGGCCTTGTGTGGCCTTAGTGCTCCTGTGCTGGGTCCTTCCATTTTGGCCACGGCAGAACTACCCCTCTTGGTCACAAACCTGAGAGCAAGTGGGGGCATGTGAGTCTCAGATTCCAAGATGCCTGAGTTATCAGGTATCTCCCGTGTGTCCCTCCAAATCTCCTCCATGACTGCACAGACTGGTGCCCTCTGGCCTCCTGGGGGCTGCTGGGCCAGGGGGATCAACAGCAGGATCAGAGAATGGGAGGGAGCTGTGGATGAGCATTCATTCCCCAGCTCCTTTGGTGGGGTTGCTGTGTCCCCCAGCTTAAGGTCACGGCAGCTGCCCTGCTGGTGGCTCTCTCTTGAGGTTCTCAGAACCACAGCCTCCCCTGACCTTTCAGGCTCTGGATGGCGCTGGCTGCTTGTGCCCCACGCCACCCGCACTCCGCCCCATGCCCTCATGCAATTAGCCCCTTTGGACTATTCCCTATTTCTGGTGGGCACCCTGGCCGATGCAGGTAATAAAGACGGTAAACCTGACCAAACTTTGACCCATTTCCATGTGGCCCAAGCTGATGGCTTATGTGGCACTCTGTCGGGGATGATGATTTCGGTTACTATTTATAAAACTGATGTAATGATCATAGTTGCCATGCACCAGTTTCTGTGCAAATGAGTTCGCACATGCTATCTGTCTTCATGTCACATGTCCGCGAACTGGGTATTTTCTCGTTTCTTCAATGTGAGAAATGGAACTCAGGATACCACTGATGGAGTGAGCACAGTGGGCACAGTCAGCGTTAACTGCTTTCTCTCCTTTATTTTTCCCCAACAACCCTGAGAGATGGGATCTCCTCAAGCCCATTTTGCAGATGAGTAGACTGAGACAAAGTCACTTGCTCTTCGCAAGACACCCAGGTCTGACCCAAAGGCTGGGCCCTTAACCACGAGCACCTTGGGCCTCATTTCAGGGTGAGCTTCATGGAAACAGGGGCAGTTCCTACAATGCATGCCAGTCAGGAGAAGCACCCAGTTGACAGAGAGGACTGTGTATTGGGGTTGCCTTGGACATAGGGCCCGGGGAGGCTTCCGATCCTTCTCCCCTCCCTCTCCCTCCTCCAGGTCCAGGACTGGCTTCTGCTTTTCCAGCTCAGACTACCGACTGCAGGACCCTTGTGTGCGTCACCCCCAGAAGGAGGCTCTCATCTCTATGTTGGCAGCCAGGTGGTTCCAGGTGAGACTCTGCCCGTGCCCAAAGCAAGTGGACTTTGGAGACTGGATCAGGGTCATCCTGGGAACACTTGCCTTTGAATTTCTGTAAACCTTCCAGAATCTTGGGGTAGCCAGGAGAATGAGCATGCAGACCTTTAAGGACAGGGAGTGTAACTTCCTCAGGACTCCAGTTGCTGCTCTGACACCCAAGGATGTTTGGGGAGGTCTTGCTGCCCCACGGGCTGTCCCAAGCAATGATGGAGCAAGGAGGGATACTGAAGCAGGTACGCTCCTGGGAGACATAGGGTCCTCTGCCAGTGATTTTGCTCTAGGGCTGCCCAGAGGCTTTGCTGACCATTCCTGAGGCTGCATGGTGGTCCAGCTTCCAGCCAGGCTCCCTCCAACGCCATCGCTTGCACTGCTGGTCAGACATGATTCTCAGTCTCTCTCAGCTCCTTAGCCATTGCTCTCCCGCACACATCCCCCCCAGGAAAACCCTTTATGAGTGCTCCTGCACTGCTGTCTGCTTGTCAGAGGCCCTGGACAAAACACATGCATTTGCACACTATCTCAGACTCGGCGGGAGGGGAGGTTGCAGAAGTCCTGGGAGACCCACGGCAGTTGGGTTGAGGGCCAGAGAAGCAGGAGTGGGGACTCTGGTGGGATGCTTGGGTCTTCCCAAGTTCCTCTGTGCCATTTTCATAGAGATAAATGCTCCCTCCAGGACTTCTGCAGGTAAGAGGAATGGTTTATAAAGGGCTCAGAGCAACCAAAAGTTTCTGTGGGGACAGACAACAGCTATCTTGAATACAGGTGGGTTCACCAACCTGTCTGACTAAGGCACCTGACCTGGGAAGTGGGTAAGGATTTCTTCCTCTGCAAGGGTTGTTCCGAGCATGAAATAAGAGCAGGTGGGTAGTGTGCTTTATGTCATCTGGCAAACAGCAAGTTCCCAATAAATAGTGGCAGTTTAGGGTCCCAACTTATGAAAACTTGTTCACATCCCTAAAAAAAGTCTGTAGATTCACAGCGCCCCCCCCCCCAAGCTACAAATGGGTTGAGCTTGACGGCAAAGGCTTCTTGAATTTTTCAGAATCCTTATAAACCCTAGAAATGTTGCAGGTTGGGTTGAGAAAGCTTGGTTTCATATCTTGGTGCCACAGCTGCTGCTTCAAGGGATGTTGAACAAGTTACACATCACCTCTGAGCCTCAGTCTGTTCATCTGTAAAATGGGCTGAACTATGGAGTCTACCTCATAAGGTGGGGGATCCAAGGTGTGGTGAATACGGAGTTTAGCCTAGTGCCTGGAACACAGTGAGGGTTTGGTAATGAACAGTAGTATCTATAATCCTTATTATTATTGTCATTGCTATTAATAAACTTCTGAGCTTAATGCAGCTCTGATCCCTGGACCTGAGTGTTTGGGCTTTGAGGGTAGAATTTGTGGATGTCTAGGATGATCTGTAGCTAGTTTACCCATGTTTGGCCCAATCTTCCATTGGTCCCTGTTTTCATCTCCTTAGCTGATGAAGGGGGTGAGCCATGCCTTGCTTCAGTCTCCTCATTTGAGAGATGTTCTCCTTGCCACACCCTCATTTATCTGTAGAATGGGAAGCACCTGCTCATTCCAAGCACCCTATGATTCCTGTCCATCAGTTAGAAGTTCTGAAAAAAAGTGGATTAACAACATGGGGTCAGGAACAGGTAGAGTTAGAGAATGGGTCAGCCCTCAGCAAATATAAAATGCTAAATAATAAATAGCTTTTATCCATTTGCTTAAATTACTCCTTCTATTGATTTGGCTTAATGAGGCCACAGAGCCTCAAATGAACCAAGACGTATGCTCTCAATTCCATCACTTGAGAAATTTCGTCATGGTTCAAAACAAGCAGAAAGTCTTTGAGTCTAATTTTGAGACCTTCCCTGACCATGATTGGTTTTAAGGGATTTGGGAGTTGCTCTGTCTTTATTTCAAATTACACTTCTCATCACTCTTTGATTTATTTCTTGTTGTACAGATTGTTAGACATGAATCCAGGTACTCCCTGATTTGTGTAGAAGGGCAAAGAAGAAGGAATGATGGCTGCGGTATCCCATGATCTCGAAATATTTGCTGTGTGCGCCAGGCATAGGACCAACAGTTCCTGATGGATCATTTCATTTCATTCTCTCTGGAAGTTTGTGAGGTGGGTTCAATGACTCCCAAGGGGCCTAGACCCAAGTTATGAATTATACTTGATCTAATTTCCCGGGTTTCTTAGCAGCAGGGAGGGTATGGGACACAGGTCTGTCCAAGAGGTCTACTGCAAAAGATTCTAGGAAAACACTTTGTTCTCCTAAAAGAAGGGAGAACAGAGGCAGCACTTTCCCCTTCCACTTTTTTCCTGCCTGGAATTTGGGTGTGATGGCAGGAGCTGTGGCAACTGTTTTTAGTACCTGTAGATCAGAACATGTAGCCGACCATTTTCAGAATCCTTGCTATATAAGACAAACGAATTCCAATTAATTTAAGGCACTGCAGTGAGATATGTTGTTACTTGAAGCTGAATGTATAACTAATGAATAAGAGGATGATCCCAAACCTTTCACTCAAATGCAAAATAAAGTCCTAGTAGTTATAGGCTAAAGAGGACCCAGTTCTTTCTTCCCTCACAGACTTTAAGACATTTTGTTCATGCCAGAATGAAACATTGTTGTACCCATTTGAAAGATAAATAGGCAGAGGAATGAGGAGCAGAGATTCACCATTCAAAATTTCAAAGCTGATCCAAGAGCCTTGATGTACATGCTGTGGCTTCCCTTCAGAGACTACATTCTGTCTCTCATTGGCTTACCACACCATCCATATTCCTTGGAAGGATGAGCGAACCATACTGATGCTGCCAGAGCCCAAGCCAGTGGTTCCAGGGAGTCTAGAGGGTTGAAATCCAGCACCTAAGGCTTCCATGCTGCTCTTCTGTCTTGGAAATTTATGCCACAGCACTGAAGTCCTGGGATTGATTGAACAGAGATTTATGACTATCAGAGATGCTTATGCACAAATGTTGCTTGCCATCTTTATGAAGATGGGAGATGCTGCCCTGAGCCTCCAAACGGCTAATATTACGAATATTGTCCATGGACCCACATCCATCAATGCTCAAGCAGGGACATTATGGTGATAGAGAACATCGTTGAGAGCGAGGGGGTAGGAAGGAAGACTTACCAGGGAATGTCAAGATATTTTCTTCCCCAAAGGAAACCACAAGTCATCAATTCCAAATGTTGAATACAGTGGAGCTTTCTCTAACAAAGGGGCTGACTTATAGTCAGCCTTTCAAGTCTGGCTCCTTTACGCATTTTCAGCATCTTTTCACTTAGTCAAAACCCATTTTAACTCAATTTTGGTCGCTATAAATATCTTGATCCAAGACATAATTCCATCATCGTAAGACACTTTATTTTCAGATTTGAGATTTCTTTTTGTTCCCCCCCAAGGCCTTTCATTTCAATGAAGATGATTCTTATGTTGCTCTTTTCCCAGGCTCCTTTAGTCATTCCATTTCTTTTTTATCCTATTCCCAGAGGTTTCCTGTCCTTTATAATCATTTTAAGAAAAATACAAAAACAAAAACAAAACCAATCTGATTCTTATATAGTCTTTACCATATGGTAGGCACTGTTGTAATTTCTTTACATGTATTGACTCAGTTAATTCTCTCAATACTCTTGGAGTCATTACAGTTATTTATCCCCATTTCACAGAAGAGGAAACTGAAGCACAGAGAGGTTAACTAACTTACCCAAGGACACACAGCAAGTATATAGCCAGCCCAAGAATCAAACTGGGCAGTTTTGTTGCACTTTCAGTGCACATTCTTACCTGAAATGTTCTCTCCCCTCTACCCCTACCTCTTTAACTGGGTCATTTCTGCTCATTGCTCTCTCTGGGGCCTCTGCTGTGGCACTCCCACAGTGTGATTTAAATGCCCTAGCTCTGTTTATGTATATTACCATCACTGTAATAGCTGATTTCCTTGTCTGTCTCCCCCATCAGACTGTGAGCCCTTTATGTATAATATATATCTATAGTAAAACAAATATTAGAAACACCAAAAAGTATAAAGTATAAAAAAAGAAAACAAAGACCATCCCAAGTCCTTGGTAACATCTAGGCATCTCTCCTATTTAAAACTTTTTGAATATGTAATTATATATAAATAATATATATGAATAATATATAAAACTTATCTAAGTTATATGTTATATATAATTATAAACTTATATAAGGCTTATATAAAACTTGCACAAACATAAACTATACAAAGTATACTAGATATCATATTTAATAAACATATACGTACTATATTATATATAAAGATAACATTTACCACTTTGACCATTTTTAAGTTGCAGTTCAGTAGCATTAAGTACCTTCACAGTGTTGCATAACCATCATCCGCCTCCAGAAGTTTCCATCATCCCATACTGAAACTCTGTCCTCATCAAACACTAACCCCACTCTCTTTCTCCCAGCTCCTGGGCACTTCTCTGCGTTCTGCTGTCTGGCTCCATGAACTTGCCTGTTCTAGGTCTCTTCTATAAGTGGATTTATACAGCGTTTATCCTTCGGTGACTGGCTTCTTTCACTTAGCATCATGTCTTCAAGGAGCATCCCTGTTGGAGTGGGTGCCAGAACTTTTCTTTCATAGCTGAGAAGTATTCCTGTGTAGGGAGAGACCACATTTTGTCCATCCATTCACGTGTTGATGGACACATTTCACCTTTTGGCTGGTGTGACTGCTGCTGCTCAGGACACTGGTGTGTGACGATGTTCTTGGGTCCCTGCCTCCCCTTCCATGGGGCAGATGCCTAGGAGTGGACCCACAGTATCACATGGTAACTGCATGTTCGCTCTTTGGGGAACCCACCAACATTTTTCCAGGATGGGCGCACCATTTTACAGTCCCACTGGCGATGCCCAAGGCTTCCCATTTCTCCACATTCTCACCAAAGCTCGTTTTATTTTGTCTTGTTTCTGGCAGCAGCCATCCTAGTGGGTGTGAAGTGTGGTTTGTTTTTTTTTATTGTTACTTAAGTTTTTTATTTCCCAGTGTTCCAAGATTCATTCCCCATTCCCCACACCCAGTGCTCCACGTAATAGGTGTCCCCAGTACCCACCACCAGGCTCCCCCATCCCTCTACCCCCCTCCCTCAAAGTCCCTCAGTTTGTTTCTGTGTCCAGAGTCTCTGTTGTTTCGTTTCTCTCCCTGGATTACCCTAGTTCCCATTTACTTTCCTTCTCCCACTGTCCTCCAGGTTACCCCTCATGCACCGCAAGTAAGTGAAACCATGTGATACTTGACTTTCTCTACTTGGCTTATTTCACTCAGCATAATGTCTTCCAGTCCAGTCCATGTTGCCACAAAAGTTGGATATTCATCCTTTCTGATGGAGGCATAGTATTCCATTGTATATATGGGCCACATCTTTATCCATTCATCTGTTGATGGGCACCTTGGCTCTTTCCACAGTTTGGCGATTGTTGATGGGCACCTTGGCTCTTTCCACAGTTTGGCGATTGTGGCCATTGCTGCGATGAACATTGGTTTTGATTGGCATTCTCCTTGCAACTGATGATGATGAATATCTTTTCATGTGCTGATTGGCCATTATGTGCACTTTCTCTGGAGAAATGTTGTTGCAAATCCTTACTGTGTTTTTTAAGCCCTTTAAAAATCAAAGTATAATTTAAATAAGGTAGGATTTACTGACTTTAGTGAATAGTTCTATGACCCTTCCTTGCTTCCTCCAGCTCCTGACATCCCTTGGCTTATGGCTTGTCTCTGCCTCTGCCTTCATGTGGCCTCTTCCCTGTAGATCGGATTTCCTCTCCTGAGGACGCTGTCATCAGATTTAGGACCCGCCCTAATGCAGGATGACCTCACCTTGATCCTTGCCTTAATCACATCTGCAGAGACCCCATTTCCAAATAAGGACAGAGTCATAGGTGCCACCTGTTGGGACTCGGACACAATTCAACCCACCACATACTTCCATAATCGAGATACAGAACCATCCTATCAATTTCCCCTCAAATGACTTGGTTTTCAATTAAAAAGATGAAAACAAGGCCATTGTGTCTTCACTGTGTCATAAATGGCTTTATCCATTTGGTGATGGATTATACACCTACCTTTTGCATATCAATAAATTCACATCAGAGTGCTCTTTCGTCATTTAAAAGAAGTTCAACTGAAAGATGGGAGTTTCTGGAAAGACTAGCACATGTTATCCTGGACTGGAATCCTCAGAGCCTTGCCAAATACCTAGCGCACAGTAGTGCTAGATCTCTGTTTGTCGAGTGACTACACGAAAGAGTGAGCTTCCAGGGAGCCACGAGGATGCTGCTTATTTCCACGCCACCTGTCCTTTCTAGGCGCCACTTGCCTCTCTAGTCCCACATCGGACCAAAATGATTTGCTCTACTGGCCTTCTAGAGAAACCTCCAGACATTTTGCAGCTGACTGCCTGAGAGATCAGAGGTGTGTTTCTCTTGCTTTGGCCTCTTCCTCTTCAAGGGTTTTCATTCCAGAGAGGGCTAAGTCAACTCTGTCCAGGTTTTATAAGCTGATAGAACAGGGCTGTCAAATGCTTTTTATGAGAGAAGAAACAGGAAGATGGTTTGTTTTGCAGACAGCGGATTATTGAGTAATTACATTTTTATAGAGCTGTTGTGGGGCAAATCACGGCCCCACTGTCTCCTTTGATGCCAAAAGGCAGACAGCCCCATAAAGATCAGAACAAGCGAAGGTGAAAGGGGTCAGGGACAGAGCTGCCCCTTTGGGAAATGCCCCCTCTCGCCATGTGTTTTGGCTGGTCATACTCATATCAACCGTCTCCTGCCTCTTTTCCCTGCATATAGAGAAGAGGAGAGACAAAAGAAGGTGTTCCCTGGTCGGGCCACCCCCGAGGGCGACCGCGCTGTTTTTTCTCCCTCTGATGGGGATTGACTGACTCACTCATTCACCTGCCTATTCATTAATTCACTCCTTTATTCATTGATTCATTCAGGCATACATTCAAGGGCTTGGGCATAACTCGGGCCTCTCAGCAAGTACCCAAGCCCTTGAATGTATTTTTTTTTCCTGAGGCTCCATTTCTCTGTTCACACATGAATTGGGGGCCCACTATGTGTCATATACTACGGCAATCAGGCTGAGCACAAGCAGAGCCATGGGGAAGAATGGCAACAGACGGTTGCCGGTTGCCCCTATATAAACGTGAGCTGTCACAGTGATATGTGCAGTTTGGGGAGGGGCAGAGGCATGGGAGCGCCCCTAACAAGGCATGTGAGCTTGTCGGAGAAGCCCTCCCTGGTGACAGAGACCTGAACGTGAGAAGGAATTGTCCAGCCAAGGGGTCGTGATGGTGGTAGTGGGGGGTGGGGTATGGTAGGGAGAGAATATTCCAGGCTAAGTGAGACAGCTCTGCCCAGGCTCCACAGAAGGAGAGCTCATGAAGCTTCCAAACAAGCTGTGGTGCCTGACCCAGCTGCTCTTAGACAAGCCCCATCCCGGATGCGCTGCCCAGAGCTGTGGACAGGAAATCTCTGTTCAGACCTTGCTTGGCTCCATCTCAAAGATAGCCTCCCCTGGCAGAAAGAAAATGTGCCACGGGGCTACCATCTTAGACCCAGCCATCTATCTGGAGAAAGCCCTGTGGGCCCAGGTGTGGGGAGGTTTAGGCAAGCAGCAAGCATGGTGGCTGGGCCTGAGTTTCTTTCTGCCCTGGCAGGTTCCAGAAAGCTGTTCATTGCTACTCCTTTTCCTGTAAGGTTAGGAACCAGGCTGAGGGCCTGTTTTTTTACTGGTCCCATCTGGAGACAAGTGTTTCAAATCAAGTCGTCCCTTTCTCTGGTTTTAAAGATGGCGGCCTCTTCTGGAGGCTCCCCGTCCCCCATGCTGATTTCCGGCTGCAAGACAAGTACCTTAATAAATGACTATTTATTTGGCCGCCCAGCCCTTCTGTGTGGGTTTGGTTTCCTGCTGCAACCTCAGCCAGAGTCCCGAGGTGTCTTTCTTAAAGGGATGGAGGAGATGCAGGCCCTTTCTGGTTTTTCTTCTGTTTATTTGCTGTCAGCTGTCAATGCTCCACAAGGCAGCTTTCCTCTGGGGAGGAAAAGCCTTTCCAAAGTCTTTCCCTCTTTCTGTCAGATGCAGGCCCTCCTGAGGCCCCCAGAGCTGCTGGCTGAAACTGAGGGGGAAGTGCCAGCTCTGGCCCCCTGGACCCTTAGCCTTTGGGGACTGTGGGGCACAGAGCAGGGGATGAATAAGGCTCAGACCACACTGCAGCCCCAAAGCACTTTAGCTGGGCTTCAAAGGAATCAAGGCTATGAACTTTTGGGTGGTAAGCAGAGGCCATTTCCTGTAACTGAGGTGAAGGAGCCCTTTCGAAGGAACTACCAGTGGCTTCCAGCAGGGATGGTGCTTTGTCCCCCTCTGCCCTGCCTTTGCTCAGGCTGCGCCCACAGCCTAAGATATGTCTGGAGACCTGTCACTTACAGAGGGCCCATGGGGCGTTAGGCCCTGTTCCAAGCACTGGGCATGCAGCCACAGACCAAAGAGCATGTCCCTGTCCCCATCAAGCTTATATTTAGGGACGAGAAATAAATAGGCGTGGGAAGAGATCCGTGATGGGGACAAGTGCCGGTTAAGGACAGTTAAGCAGGATGAGGTTGGCGGTCGGGAGGCTGGCTGGTTTAATGGGAGATGGGTGGTGTGGGTCGGAAGAGGCAGGGAGGCCACACAACGTCTATGGGAGAAGTGTCCCTGGCGGAGGGAACAAAATGTCCACAGGCCTGTAGGCAGGGCAGAGCCCCAGGTGTTGGAGGGGTAGCGGGGAATCCCAATGAGTGAGCCAGAAGATGAGAACAGAGAGGGAGGTATCTGGACAAACAGACCATGTTGGGCCTCATGGGTCCCTTCCTGTAAGGAGTTTCAGCTTTTATTCCCAGTGGTGAAAGGGCCTAACTGAAGGGTTTGAGAAGAGTGATGGAATCTCATCTCTGTTTTTGAAGGCAGCAGTGAGTTGCAGAAATTAACGTATATTATCTTGTCTTCCCAATTGATGTAGTGGTGCTTTTATTGTTCCCATTTCGTAGATGTGAAAATGGAGGCATGGAAAGCCTAAGTAATTTGCTCATGATCCCCCAGCGAGTGAGGGGCAGAGCCAGGACCGGATCACAGTCCTCTAGTGCTGGAGCCTGTGGTTAGCACCACCACCTCCGCGAAGCCTCCTCTGTGCTCTCCCAAGCTGGGTGAGAAGCCCCTGTGGGTTTAACCTTTCTGCGCCTTCATTTTCCCTAAAATGGGAATGACAGAAACTATTCTTGCTTTATTTAATGCACAGAGCTGTCAGCAAAACCAAATGAGATAAGGTGCAAAATAAATCATCGTATGAATGAATATTGTTATAAAAATTAATTCCTATTTATTGAGCACCCACTGGAAGCCAAGTCCTGCTTACTGGGGCTCAGTTAGTCACCAGACAACTCCATAAGCATAGATGCTGTTATTATCCCATAGAGTCTGCGGCAGAGGAAATGATCAAAAACCTTGGAGTGAATTAGTGGAGATGATTTGGTATAATTCTTTTCTTTTTGCCCCACTGAGGCTTTGGGAGTGCTCTTGGAGCATTCATCTACAATGGATATGGTAATATTTAGTACCTTAAGAGTTTGTGAACCATCTGAGCTCCCCCCTGGGAAGCAGTAAGTTACCTGTCACCTCTGCTTTCTTCCAAGATACTCTATGCAAATACTGCATGCAAAGAACTCACACTTCAAATATTTGTAATGCAAATGATAACATAACGTACCCTCTTACTTCATTTAACAATATGCCTCAGAAATGTTTCCTTTACAATACATATAGACTACATTGTTCTTTTCAAGAGTTATCTCATGTTCTATCCTATGGCTGGTTCATGATTTTTATCTTTTGCTGTGAGCCAGCGCTGCACTGTTATTGTGTGGAGATTATTGGCTGGGTAAACACCCAGAAGAGGACCTGCTGAGGTCCTTCCTTATGCCCTGTTTCTCTTTCCGTGGGTTCAGTATCAACCACAATCTGGAAGGAGGTGATCCTACAATAACACATCAGCAGGTCACTAGGGCCTTCACGCTATGTTTCAATGCCTACTATATTCATGTATCTCATCTCATCATGGAGGGATTTATCTTCTCACATTATCCCAAGAAGAAGGGTGAGTACAGTGCATTAAGAGATTTTGAGAGAAGGGCACTGGGTGGCTCAGTCGGTTAAGTGTCTGACCTTGGCTGAGGTCATGATCTCAGGGTGCTGGGATGGAGTCCCGCATCAAGCTCCCCGCTCAACGGGGAGTCTTTCTGTCTCTCTGCCCCTCATCCTGCTCATGTTGTCTCTCAAATAAATAAAATCTTTAAAAAAAATATTTTGAGGGGCACCTGGGTGGTTCAGTCGTTAAGTGTCTGCCTTAAGCTTAGGTCATGATCCTGGAGTCCTGGATCGAGCCCCACATCAGGCTCCCTGCTCAGACGGAAGCCTGCTTCTCCCTCTCTCACTCCCCCTGCTTGTGTTCCTGCTCTGCTGTGTTTCTGTCTGTCAGATAAATAAATAAAACCTTTAAAAAATATTTTGAGAGCAAGCACAGTCATACAACTTTTATTGTAGCATGTTAATTGTTCTATTTTATTATTGTTGCTAATCTCTTACTGTACCTAATGTATAAATTAAACTTTATCACAGGTGTGTCAATGTAGGAGAAAGCATAATATATGTGGGGTTCTATATTATCTATGATCTCAGGCACCCACTGGGGGTCTTGGAATGTATACCCCACCGATAATGGCGGTGGGGGGCTATTATGTACGTACATTTCAATTTTGGATAGACACTGCCAAATTGCATTTCCTAGAGACTGTATCAGTTTATACAATCTACTAGTAACAAGTGAGCTTATTTGTGTATAAGCTTAAAATATAGTGTATTTTATTTTAAGTATCAAGCTTAAAAATATACTGTGTGGGGCCCCTGGGTGGCTCAGTCGTTAAGCGTCTGCCTTCGGCTCAGGTCATGATCCCGGAGACCTGGGATCGAGTCCCACATCGGGCTTCCTGCTCAGTTGGAAGCCTGCCTCTCCCTCTCTCACTCCCACTGCTTGTATTCCCTCTCTAGCTGTGTTTCTCTGTGTCAAGTAAATAAATAAGAATTAAAAATCTTTAAAAAATCATACTGTGAGACCTTGTTGTACCTACTTCTTTTGTGATGTCCTTATCTTTGACTTAACATTAATTTACAGACATCTTTCTGTTTCAAGAAGTATTTTCCAGCAAAATAATTTTTAGCAGCTCTACAATATTCCATTGCATGGACATACCATAGTTTATTCTATTAGGTCCCTATCATCAGATCTTTAGTTTTTAAAAAACTAAAAAAAGACCGACTGTTAAAATTGAGAATTTTGCTCAAAAGACATTTAAAAAGGCTAAAATCACATTATAAAATGGGAGAAAATACAATGCACACAACTAAGAAAGGAGAGTGTTATTGAACATATGGAAAGAGTTTCTAGAAATCAAGTATAGCCCAACCACCAAATAGAAGAATGGGCAAAATGCATGAATGGAACTATCAAATGAGGAAACATTTGTGGCTGATAAATTTATGAAGCGATGTTGAGCATGATAAATGATGGAGTCAATCAAGACCAGCATAGGTTACTATTTTCCATGTATTTGTTTGGCAAAAATTAAAAAAGGAAAATTCTGACCAGCCAAGACTTAGAAAGGATATCAGGTGCAAAGGGAATTCAAATTGGTGCATCCACTTTGGAAAAACCGTTTCGTGTTATATCTTCGTGATGAAAATTCACACATCCTCTTTTCTAGTCATTTTACTCTTGGATATATACCCAAGAAAAATGAGAACGTCCCCAATGCCACTGCTTGTAATAACAGCTGGAAACATACTCAACGCCCCTTGGTGATAGAGTAAACGAATAAAGTGAAGGTATTTTCAAACAATGAAACATAACACAGAAGCCAAAATGTGGTGAACTTGATACACTGACACAGTTGACAGCTGTCCTACCTATGACATTTGTGCCACCCCTGAAAGCCCCTGTGCCACCTTTATTGCTGGCTGGAAGTACCCACAGAGTAGCACAACTTAGGAAGAGTGCTCAACTGCGGGCGGGCAGGAGTTGGTGTGTTTACTCCCCAGCACCCCCCCCCGCCCCCACTGCACTGGCCAGGTAACTCTGAAGTGTGTCCTACACACCCTGCGTTTCCCTGGAGAGATCAAGCTCCCGCTGTCCACAGTAGTGGTCAGTTTGATAATGCGTTAAAAAAAAAAAATCGAGGCAGAATTCACACAACAAATGAACCATTTTAGAGCAAACAGTTCTGTGGTACTTGGTGTAGTCTCTATGTTGTCCAACACCATCTCTTTCTAGTTCCAAAACATTTTCGTTATCCCCAAAGGAAACCCATATTCATTAAGCTGTGGCTCCCTAGATAATGAGTTTTATTGGCTGTCTCCCCTTCCGCTGTGGTCTGAATGTTTGTGTCCCTCTCCAAGTTCGTTACGTTGAAATCTAATCCCTCCCCGCCCCACCCTGCTGCCCCAAGGTGATGGTATTAGAAGGTGGGACCTTTGGGAGGGAATTACATCTTCAGGTGGGGGCAAAGCCCTCCCCAATGGCATTAGTGTCTTTTCTCTCCAGAAAGAACCCAGACCATGCTGGCACTTTGCTCTTGGACTTCCCAGCCTATAGAACTGTGAGAGACTCCTTTCTGTTGTTTATAAAATATGCTCTATAATTTATTATGTATGTTACATATAATCATGTATGTGGTAACTTTTTTACATATACATGATCATATGTGATTACATATTTCTCTGTGTAGTAAAAACATTTGTGAAGAACTTACCCAGTGCTGTTAATGTTTTCTCTATGTCATAGGATTATGAAGCACCCCTTTTCTAACTTCTGTATATCTATATGAATTGAATATTTTTAGCTTGTAAAACCAATAAAGAGCCAACAATCCTGTATCACTTAAATCTATGTAATGGTAGTGAGTGCTTTTACTGGTGACATCGTGCTGTTTGCAAGTGTACCCCCAATCTGTCCCTCCTCGGTCTAGGGGAGTGAATGAACCCACACCCTCCTTTAAATCATATGGCTTTCATTCCACAGAATCCACATTTTATCCCCGGCAACTCTTCCTCCCCGTCTTAAAAGCTCTCTGAAAAACATGTTCCCTTTCTAAGTTGGCTTCTTTTTCCACTCTCTTGGCCAAGTTGAGGTCCTTCGGTCTATAGTGGCTCTCTTTCTGTCTCTTTTTTTCAAGACTAATCACTGTGAAATATGTTCTTCATCTGTGATATAGATGAATGCAAGCAACCTCATTGTCCATTGTCCAGTGTGTTCTGGAAGATCCTGTATGGGGAGAAATCTTCTGTCTCTGACATTTGAAAACCCAGAGATGTGGCAAGTTTAGAAAACTGGAAGCATGAGTGGCAAACAGAGAACAAAAGGAAAAATAAGTCTTGGCGTGGGCCATGTGGTTATTCTTCCTCACATGGAACATCCTGCCTGGAAGGATTTTTTCTTTACATGTCCCCTGGCACATGGTTACGCCTCTGGCTTGACTTTGAAACAAGATTTCATGGTAAGGAAATGAGACACAACTGTGTGTTCTTTCTTTCTTTCTTTCTTTCTTTCTTTCTTTCTTTCTTTCTTTCTTTCTTTCTTTCTTTTTACTATTATTCTGGTAAAATATACATAATGCAAAATTTAACGTTTTAATGATTTCAAGTACCCAATTCAGTAACATCGAGGGTATTCACAATGTTGCACAACCATCCCCGCCATTCACCTCCAGAACATTCTCCTCATCCCAGAGTGAAACTCTATTCCCTTAAACGGTAACTTCCCAAATGCCCCCCCCCCCAGCCCCTGGCCCCCACCACTACTTGCTGTCTCTGTGAATTTGACTATTCGGGGTCATGTCAAAATGCCATCATGCAGTTTTTTTCCTTTTGTGTCTGGCTTCATGCACTTCATGTGACGTCTTCGGAGTGCATCCATACTGTCACATGTGTGAGAATCTCCATACTTCTCAGGGCTGATGGATATTCCATTGTACGCAGAGAACACATTTTGTTTATCTGGTCACCTGTTGATGAGCATCTCGGTTCTACTTTGTGGCTGTCATGAGTAGTTTTGCTGGAAACCTGGACGTACATAGGTCTGTTTGGGTCTCAGCTTTCGATTCCTTTGGGCAGGTACCCAGAAGTGGAAATGGCAGGATCAGATGGAAGTTCTGTGTTCAGTTTCTTAAACTGAACTGTTTCAGTTCTATTTCCCACAGCGGCTGCATCATTTTCCGTTCTCACCAGGGACAAAGCAGGAGGGCTCCAGTTTCTCCACATCTTCTCCAACTCCTGTTACTTTTTCTTTCCCTCTTTTTTTTTTTACTTTAAAAATTTTTTTTAAAGATTTTATTTATTTGACAGAGAGAAACACAGCTAGAGAGGGAACACAAGCAGGGGGAGTGAGAGAGGGAGAAGCAGGCTTCCCGCCAAGCAGGGAGCCTGATGTGGGACTCGATCCCAGGTCTCCGGGATCATGACCTAAGCCAAAGGCAGTCGCTTAACCAGTGAGCCACCCAGGCGCCCCACTTTTAAATTGTTTTGATAGCAGCCATCCTAATAGGTGGGATGTGGTTTTGGTTTGCCTTACTTTTGTTTTGAATGTTGTCTGGAAATCTTTCTTCCTGTGAGTGTGGTTCTTTTTTTTTTAATTTTTTTATTAAAAATTTTTATTTATTTATTGGGGTGGGGGAGAAAGCATGAACAGGAGGAGGGGCAGAGGTAGAAGCAGGCTCTCCGCTGAGCAGAGAGCCCGATGCAGGGCTTGATCCCAGAATTCTAGGATCATGACCTGAGCCAAAGGTCATGACCTGAGCCCAAGGCAGATGCTTAAGAACTGAACCACCCAGATACCCCTTGTGGGTGTGGTATTAGGCATCTTTTTTAGATCCCAGGAGCTGTTGGTGCTCAGAAAATTCAGTTACAGATAAAGTGTAACCTTTTTTTAGAACTTTCGATCACAGACTGATGGGTATGTAAATTTCTTGCCTTGTTTAGGAAATTCTTTTTTCTCTAAACCATACAAAAAAATTTTTGAAAGCCTCTTCTCTTTCTTGATTGTTTTTTGCATAACATTGGAATAGAAAATACTTTTTGTGTGTGTGTGCAAAGAATAAAAGAAATCTCTCTCTGATTCCCTGTTGTCTGTCTTTGAAAAATTTTCCCAATCCAACTTCGGACACCTGTTAATTGCAACAGGAGGACTGATTAGAAGCAGCTGTCAATTCTCAGTCCATTTAGCACCGTAGACCCTTGAACATCTTTGGGGTTAGGAGCACTGATACCCTGCACAGTCAAAAATCTGCACTTAACTTTTAACTCCCCGGCAAGTGTAACTACTGATAGCCTACTATTGACTAAAAGCCTTACCAATAATAGAAACTGTTGGTTAACACATATTTGTATGTTATGGGTAGTATATACTGTATTCTTACAGTAAAGTAACCTGAGAAAAGAAAATGTTATTTAGAAAATTACCAAGGGAGAGAAAATTCATTTACAGTATTGTACTGTATTTATTGGGAAAAAAAAATCTGCATATACGTGGACCCACAGTGTTTAAACCTGTGCTTTCCTGGGCCAACTATAATTATTTTTTTTATCTTTTTTTTTTTAAGATTTTATTTATTTGACAGAGAGAAAGACAGCCAGAGAGGGAACACAAGCAGGGGGAGTAAGAGAGGGAGAAGCAGGCTTCCTGCCAAGCAGGGAGCCTGATGTGGAACTCGATCCCGGGTCTCCGGGATCATGACCTGAGCCAAAGGCAGTCGCTTAACCAACTGAGCCACCCAGGCACCTGCCAACTATAATTCTTAAAAATTTGCCCACTCATAACATGATCTCACCAAAAATAAAACATCCTTGAATTAATTAAGTCTCTAACTTCCACTGTAATTTGCAGAAAATATGGAGGACAGAGCACTATGTTAAAATAGCACCATGAGGAACACCTGCAAAATTCCGGATTGTGGATATTCCCCAGAACAAAAGACCTCTGCCAGGTGGAATAACAGCCCCTAAATATTCCCACCATCCAAACCCCCGGAATTTGTGAATATAGTAAGTAACGTGTTTCCTACTTATTTACGAGAGAGAACAAGAGAGCAGATGAGATTACTGTTGCTAAGCAGCTGACCTTGAGATGGGGAGATGTTCTGGGTTATTTGGATGGGGGGGGTCCAGGCTCTGAAGTGAAAGAGGGAGGGAGAGTCAGTTTCACAGTGAGGTGTTGTGAGAAAGAGCTGGCTTTGAAAGAGGGCCATGAGCCAAGTGACACCCATGGATTCAGAAAAGGTAAGAAAAGGGATTCTCCCCTAGAACCTCCAGAAGGAGCATGGCCCTGGTAACACCTTGATCTTAACCCACTGGGACTTGCGCTAGATTTCCGGTCTCTGTAACTGTAAGCATTATTGTCTTCTTTTAAGGCAATGTTGGTGGTCATTTCTTACAGCAGAAATGGGAACCAAAAAATGACTTGTGTACTTCAGGGAAGAAAATACGCGTTAAAAATGGAGATTGTAGCTGGCATGTCCGTTCCTCCCCATGTGGGTGGCGCTGGAAGGCAGCTGTAGGCAGCTCCTTACAGACCAGTGACTCCCTATGGCCTGTCTCTGCCTCAGGGTCCCCTCTGGCTGCTGAAATGTGCTGGCTCTGCCTTGGGGGTAGGCGGGAAGTGCTGGGGCCTTCCTGCGGCAGGAGCAAGCTTGGATGAGATGGGAGGTGGTGGGCGGCTCTGAAGTGTGTGCTTTAGAGTCCCGGAGGTCCCCAGGCTACTGAGCCCCAGCTTCCCCAAATGTCTATGGTTTATTAGTATGGACTTTCCTGGATTTTGTGCCTTCTTTGGGTCATTTCTGCACTCCCTCACCATGCTTCGTGGGGCTTCCTCCCAGAACAGCTCTTTGTCCCCTGATCCTTATCTCTGGCTCTGCTTTTCTGGGGACTCATACAGACTCAGAGATTAAGAGAGATTTAAGAGACATATCAGTCCATCACAGTCTGTGCCTGGAACAACCTGGACCTCATCTGGATCCTGATTCAAACAAGTTTTACAAAAAATCGAAAACAAAACAAAAGCAAAACCCCCAGTAACCCCATGAATGACATATATGAGATAAGCAGAAATCTGAACACCAGGCTGGACATTTGGTAATATTAAGAAAGTACTGTTAAATTGTTAAATTTAGGGGGTGTGATAATGGTATTGTGGTTATGTTAGGGCAAGAAGTACTCGCCTTTTAGAGAGGTACATTCTGGAATATTTATGAATTAATTGACAGTGGGCCTGATATTTAAGATTTGCCTTAAGGTGATGCAAGAGACAAGAAAGGAGGTGTGTGTAGATGGAAGAGGAGTGGCCCAGAGCCGATAACTGTTCCGCTAGGAGATGCCCAGAGGGGCCTCCTTTTACTCCTTCCCTGACTTTGCTTCCTTCAATATATGCTGGAAATTTCCAGAATTACAAAGTGCCCACTTGAATTAGGTTATGAATTAACAGTTGAGCAGCTGTAGTTAAGAGCATGGGCTTTGGGATCACATCAGCTTGGGTGAGTCTGACCTTGACTGGCTCGGATGGTTGATTCTATGTGGGGACAAGCGGTGAGGAGGGAGATGGCAGCAGGGGGTTGGGGGGAAGAAGAGAGGAATTGGGAGCGAGTAGTTCTAAGCAAAAGAAGCTTCGTGAGTGAAGACATGGAAATGACAACAGACTGGAATAACAGAGCTTGAGGCAGGGAGACTGAATCTGAGTCTGAGTCAGGCTCATATATAATAAATAGATATAGATAATTTACATACATGTGATATATATAATTCATATACAAATCTATAACTTAAAAACTATACATTTTAATTATACTTTTAACTTGTGATTTATACATATGCATATGAATATTATGTTTATGTGATATATATTATTTAAATATGGATTTATTCAGATATGAATGTATATTATATATTCTTATTTAGATATTTATCGTACATATGCCTATATATTTTTGGGGGGTGTGATAATGGTGATATGTGATAATGATTATATATATATATATATATATATATATATATATATATATGGAGAGAGAGAGAGAGAGAGAGAGGATGAAACAGTGAAAGAGAAAGAGATTTTAAGGACTTGGCTCATGTGATTTTGGGCACTGATAAATTCAGTGTTTAGGGCAGGCCAGCAGGCTGTCTGGAGACCCAGGGAAGAGTTGCTATTGAAGCTCAAGTCTGAAGGCAGTCTGGAGCCGAATGTCTCCTCCGTAGAGGGATCCCAGTCTTTTTTTTTTTAAGTCCTTCACCTGATTGTGTGAGGCCCACCCACGTTATGATGGTTAATCGGCTGTAGTCGGTAGTGACTACTACTGTAGTCAGTCTAGTGATTTAAATGTTAATCTCATCTTTAAAAATGCCTTCACAGTGACATCTGGACTGATGTTTGACCAAATATTCGGGGACCACGGTTTAGCTAATTTGATATAGAAAGTTCACCTTTACAGAGGCCATGGCCATGTTCCAGACAAGATGCACTGAGTCCCTACCGAGGCATGGGCCATGAAAATGTTGAGTGGGGAGTTGATGTGAGCACTGCTGAGGTGGTCAAATCGGTGTCACTGAGCGGGGGATGAACGCGTAGGCTCAGTTTCAAGTTTGGGCGTTGGGGGAGACAGTGGTGATATTTAGCAAGGTGGGAGGAGGGATGTGTGTAGGTGACTCACGGGCTATTTGGCAAAAGCTGCTATGTTCCTGGCACTGGGCTGGGTTCTTGGGATATGCAGTTCTGGAGGTCAGAAATGGGTTTCACTGGGTGAAAGCTAAGGTGCCACCAGGACTGTGTTCCTCCTGGAGGTCCTAGGAGATTCATTCTGGAGAATCCATTTGCTTACCTTTTCCAGCTGCTGCTCCTGCTTCTGTTGCTGCTTCTCCTCCTCCTCCTCCTCCTCCTCCTCTTCCTTCTTCCTCTTCCTCTTCCCCTTCACTTTCTCCTTTTCCTTTTCCTTCTTCTTCTTTTTAAGATTTGGTTTGTTTATTTGAGAGAGAGAGAGAGAGAGAGAGAGAGAGAGAGCGCAATCAGGGGATAGCATCAGGCTGAGGGAGAGGAGAAGCAGGCTCACCGAGCAGGGAGCCCGATGTGGTGCTAGATCCCTGGAACCATGACCTGAGCTGAAGGCAGATGCTTAATGACTGAGCCACCCAGGTGCCTACCCCCTTTTCCAACTTCTTGAGGCTGCATGGCCCCCTTCTACTTTCAAAGCAACAGTGACTGGTGGGGTCTTTGCCACATCATATGACTCTGACACTGACTCTCTTCACTCCCTCCCAATTATGTTGGGCCCACCCAGAGAAGACAGGATAATCTCCCTACTTGATGCCCAGCAGAGCAGCAAGCTTCATTCCATCAGCTACCAGGACCCCCTGGCATGGAACACAACATGGCTATAGGTTCTGGGGACTAGGATGTGGACATCTTTAGGGGTGCCTACCACACCCTCTAGTTTTCTTATTTTTCCAATAAAACCTGCAACTATGATGTGTGCAGGAGGCAAAGAGGAGGAAACAAGGAAGGACCCACAGTATATTAGGAAGAAACTTCCTTTAGGGGCACCAGGGTGGCTCAGATGGTTAAGCATCTGCCTTCAGTTCAGGTCATGATCCCAGGGTCCTGGAATCGAGTCCCATGTTGGGCTCCCAGCTCAGTGGGGAACCTGCTTCTCTCTCCGTCTCTCTCCCCTGCTCATGCTCTCTGTCTGTCTGTCTCTCAAATGAATAAATAAAAGCTTAAAAAAAAAAAAAGGAAGAAACTTCCAATATAGATCATACCATGATGGTGGGCTTCATTGCCTAAAGCATCCAGTGTGAGTTGAAGGGTCCATTTCTCTCCTGTTTCTCAAACCCCAGAATGGATCTTCCTTGGAAAGGACTGTGTATTTATGAATCAGTGTCTGGGCCCACATGGCCCATCAGCTGCTGGTGGATGAGCTTGGTCCTCCTCCAGGGGAGACCTTGGAGTGATGCTCAGGTCACAGCGGTGCTTGGCGGTGAGGACTCCCTTCCCTCCACTACCCTCCTTATTCAGTGGAGACCCACCTTCTGCGTGGTTTGCATCTCTTTTCCTTGACTCTCTCTTGCTCAGCTTCTCTTTCAAAACTCAGAAAGGAGAAAGGAGAGCATGTCAGGGTGTGTTGTGAGTGGTTAAGTACATGGACTTCCAGCTCAGCTGCACCCCTGAGGAGCTGTGGGACCTTATCGGGTCAAGTCCCTACACCCCAGCGCCTCGTCTGTTGTTTGGGTGTGGCACCCGCCTGTTGCATGGATTAGAAGAGGCAGTCGTTTGCAGAGCCCTCTGCTCAGTGAGTGCTACCTACAGAGGTGCTCAATGCATTCTCATACTTCTTATTGCTGTGTTAGTAGAATCACCTGCCCAGCTTAAAATTGCCCTCCTCAATCAGGAATTCTTTCTGGAACCTTGTTCTGATCACAACTTGACTCTGTGTAGATCTGGAGCAGTCTGTGTGCTCCGTCATTGCAGCCTGGAGGACATTTCTGAGTAGGCGGTGTTCTTGCCCAGCCGGGACCAAGCGTGCTGATGTAGGTTTAGGACTTGGACCTGGCAGGTATTTGGCAAATTCCTGGAAAGAATTTGTGGCCATTCACATGGCTTGCAAGCATGGCTCCGTGGCAGTGCGTTTCTCATGTTTTCCATATTTTAGGAGTGAGAGATCATGGCAACAGGGCTTTGGACCCCTCAGCCCTTAAAAGGGAGACTTCTACGGTGGCGGGTACTTTGCCTGGGGCACCCCCGGGTATACTTAGCATTACTCCAATTAATATCAGCTGCCAGAATAAAACAAGTCTGGCCATCTCATGTCGTGGCCGCCGGGCTCCCCTCTGCCCATAGGATGACCCCAAGCTCATTATCCCTGACTTGCAGGGTCCTCCCTGACCAGTCTCCCAGCCAGCATTACCTCTCTCTCTCTCCCTCTCTCTCTCCTTCTCCCAGAAATCTTAATTTCCTTGAATACACCATTTTCTTACTCACCTCTGAACACTCTCTGGCTGACCCTCCCTGCCTTTAGCAATGCTCCCTCCCAGTCTTTGGCCAACTCTGATCATTTTTTAAAAAGATTTTATTTATATGACACACACAGAGAGAGAGATCACAAATAGGCAGAGAGGCAGGCAGAGAATGAGGGGGAAGCAGGCTCCCCGCTGAGTGGAGAGTTCAACTTGGGACTTGATTCCAGGACCCTGAGATCATGACTTGAGCTAAAGACTCAAGGCCCTCTGAGCCACTCAGGTGCCCAACTCTGATCATTTTATGCTTCAGCCGAAACCTTACCTCCTCCTGGATGCCTTCCATGATACCTCCATGCTAGCTGCTCCTCCTCTTTCCTCCAGATGACTCTGAGCTCTCTCTTTACCAGAGCTCACCCAATGCATTACAACAGCCTCATTTTTGTTTGTCTCCCAGGGACACAGGTGGCTCCTGCAGGTAGAGGCTGGGTCTCTTTTATTCATTGTTGTAAGCATGGTGCCTGTGTTAGTTGTCTGGGACTGCTATAACGAAGTTCCACAAAAACCGGGTGGCCTGGAACAGTGGAGATGTATTGTCTCCATGGTTCAGGAGGCCAGACATTTAAAACCAGGGTGTTGGTGCGGTTGGTTCCTTCTTGCCAGCTTGGGGGAGAATCTGTTCCATGTCCGCTCTGGCTCCTCGTGCTATTGTGGTCCTTGACATGTCTTGGCCTGTGGCTACATCACCCCAATCTTGGCCTCTCTCATCAGATGGCCTCTTCCTTGCCTGTCCCCTCCTCTTATAAGGAGCCAGTCTTAGACCCACACCCCCCTAGGATCTTTAGGAAGATCCTACTTCCAAACAAGGTCACATTCACAGGGACCAGCGCTTAGGATTTGGACTTACCCTTTGTGGGGACAAAATTCAACCAGGACAGTGCCTACCATGCCTATTCATCATGAATCTTTGATGAATGAGTGAGTGCATGGAAAAACATGTGAATAAATGGACCATCTGGGAGTCCTGGGTTCTGTAGGAAAAGTCCACTCGGTGTTGGCATGTGCAGGGAAGGCCCAGACATGCACTCTCATCCTCCCTGCACTGCGCTGCTCTGGGAGGAGAGGGGCGTGGCGGCTGGTGGTGGGACCCTGGGCAGCAATGAGCCCCGCCCCCCCATCCATCCCCCAGGGCCGCGCTGTGGTGGGGCCCCGGCACCGTTTTATTAGTTGTGATCCACTGTGGTTAATTCCCTTAATCTAGACTTGCTCGTCCATAAAGCCCAGACCTCAAGTATTGGATTTCCCTGATCAAAGGGCAGCGTGTGGGGGGCACTGCGCAGGAGGGCTCTGTGAAGCTCGTAAACAGGGAGGCCCAGGACGCAACACGCGCCCTCCTGAAGATGGGCCGGTCGATGGCTGGAGCAGTCCCGTGTGAAATATGACTGCCTGCTCCCAGGCTGCTTCTGGGATTTACGGTTGGGTATTCATCTGCCCCACTTAATGCATTGACCTTTGCCATCCAGCAATTCAGGGAATGGCGCTGGTGGGGCCAGGAGCTAATTCCGAGGATTAAAGCAGACGGAGCCCCTAGCATTTGGAAGTGTTAGGGACAGTTTAAGCACCAGCAAAATGTCTCTGGCCCTCCCTATCCCTGGGGTGTGTGTGCTTGGGCTTTTCTCACAGGCTACCCACAAAAAAAGAGGGGAGTGCCTGTGGCCAAATGCAGAAGTTTCCCTGTCTCATTTGGGCCTCTGTTTACTTAATTGCTCTCTCTTCTGAGCTCAGGACTATCCATTTCTTCCCCCTGGAATGCTCTTCTTTTTTTTTTTTTTTTTTTTTAAAGATTTTTATTTATTTGACAGAGAGAAACACAGCCAGAGAGGGAACACAAGCAGGGGGAGTGAGAGAGGGAGAAGCAGGCTTCCTGCCGAGCAGGGAGCCCGATATGGGACTCGATCCCGGGTCTCCGGGATCATGACCTGAGCCGAAGGCAGTGGCTTAACCAACTGAGCCACCCAGGCGTCCCTGGAATGCTCTTCTTGCATGCACCCTTGCCTGGGATGTCACCTCCTCCAGGGAGCCTTCTTGACCCCCAAGTCTTGCTAATGCCTTTGCTATGAGCCTGAGGTGGCTTCAAAATTGTCATTGTGATATTTCTAGACTTGCCCACCCACTAGAGTGTAAATTGCGTAAAGGCAGGAGCAGAATTTTTGCCCAAATTGACTCTATACAGACCCAAGCCCATGGTAACCACTCAGTAGATATTTATTACATGAATGAATCAAGAGAAGCCCAGCAACAACCAAGAGTGCAGTTGACAGGTTTTAGTGATGATGTAATTGCATTTAGTACGTTGGGTCTTTTGACCTTCCTCTGTCGGTGACTCGGTTTCCTCTTTAGTAAGTTGGGAATAAGGCAAGTGCTAATTATACCCTGCTGTCATTAGTTCATTCATTCAACAAATGTTTATTGAGGGCTTACAATGTACAGATGTTGATATGTAGACACTGGGGACATAGCCATGAACAGAACAGACAAAAACCACTGCTCTGGTGGGTTGGTGACATTGTTGGATGGAGAAAGATCATAGAGGAGCTGATGAAGCAGAAAAAATACCTGAAATAAAGTATGAAGTGGTAGGATAGGGTGGATTGGAATTTTGGATACGATGAGCAGGGAAGGCCTCATTGATGGGGTGGCTTTTGAGTAAAGAGTAGGAAATGAGGGAGAGAGACAGTGACCCTGTGGGGGAGAGCACTGCTGGCAGAGGGAACAGCCAGTGCAAAAGCCCTGAGGCAGGAACCTGCCTGGTGTGTTTATGGAATAGCAGGGAGGCTGATGGAGTGTAAAGAAGGGAGTGCGCGTGAAGGAGGGAGGAAATGAAGACAGAGAGGTAACTGAGGTTAAAATAAGGTAATACATATGAATCAGCATAATGATGAACCACTCCATGGTCCATTCACACTAGAGAGTTCTCTGTAACTGTTCAAAGCAACAAGGTAGATTTGTCTGGGCTGGTGGAGGTAGGTCGCCAGTGAGTAGAGCAGCAAGGCATGCTTTTAAATGGGAAAACACTCTTTAGAAATACCTAATATATATTAAAAATAATATATTTTATGGTATTTAAACATTAAATTAGTATGTCTGTATATGTGATATAAATGCACAAGAGAAGATCTGAAAAGATACATACTAAAATATTGATGGTGTCCACATCTGGAGAGGAGGTGGGATTAGGGAAGGTGCAGGGGATCCTGAGATAAACTATCTCACTGTTTATGCATCTCTGTATTGCATAAGGTTTTTACAACAACCACATACTTGGCTGTTGCTTGAGTGATACATTTATTTTTGAAGGTTTCAGTACTTCTTCGTGGGAAGCACAAATAGGTCCAAAGGGCCCAGTGACCCACCAACATATGCTGGAATTCCAACAGAGCATGCATTTCATGGGGAGCCTGGCAGAGTCATGGGACCATGAATCAGGGCCCTTGGAACTCTTCAGAAGTGCCAGAGTACTTGGTCAGCCCTGGAGTTTTGCAAATTGAGTTTATGAATACCAACTTCTAGTAACTCTTAATAAACCATTCATCAGGTCACGGACAGAGTTCTTCATTGAAAAGTACAAACAAAAAGCCTGTGACATTTCACATCTTTTGCCCATAAAAACCAAATAAAGAGACTAGAATTTTGTAACTAATTCAAGGTCCACCGAAAACCCAAGGGGACTGGTCCTCTGGGAGCCAGCAATGTTTATTTCCAGGGAATGCTCTGCTCACAGATTTAGGCAAGCTCATCCTGGGGAATCAGGCCAGAATAAGAATATGTCAGTGTGTTATGTTGTAGGGAGCTCAATGCCCTATAGAGCATGAAGCTCATGTTTCTTCTTTGGGGAGGGCTTAGGGTGTTGTCTTTGGTAACCTGCTGGTGTTGACCCCATCTTTCCCTTGCTAGAAGCCTCCAGAGAAGAAAGACAGAGCCTACCCTCAGCTCCAGAGTTGGACCCTGACTGGCTCAAGTCACACTATCTAATCCCATCCTCTTAGTAGTGATTGGATCAGGTTGAGTGTATACCTAAAAGTAGGACCTCTTGTGACTGTAGAGATGTCCAGCCTTAGGATGAAGGGGACACTGAGTAAGGCAGAGTCAGAGAAGGAAAGAGAATAGATCCTGATGATAGCATTGCATGCCTTGATCAAGCTGCTCCTGAAACCCTGATTTCTTCTGTGTGTGTGATTTTTTTAAATAAAGGCTGGCAGTGAGGTGGCAAATCATGAAAAGACACGCAGAAAACATCAATAGATATTGCTAAGTGATTAAGTGAATGTGAAAAACCTGGATTCCCTACTTCTGAGATCTGCTCTATAGAATACTGTCCACTTCTGCTATTCTAGAACAGGTATGCTGGCTATGCAGAAGCCTTTTTTTTTTTTTTTTTTTTGGGGAAGGATTCACCTGTTTTTTTTGGTTTTTTTTTTTTTTTAGATTTTATTTATTTGACAGAGAGAAACACAGCCAGAGAGGGAACACAAGCAGGGGGAGTGAGGGAGGGAGAAGCAGTCTTCCCGCCGAGCAGGGAGCCCGATGTGGGACTCGATCCCGGGTCTCCGGGATC
Source organism: Spilogale gracilis (assembly GCA_004023965.1). Classification (NCBI taxonomy): domain Eukaryota; kingdom Metazoa; phylum Chordata; class Mammalia; order Carnivora; family Mephitidae; genus Spilogale; species Spilogale gracilis. The sequence goes on along the minus strand of PITA01008903.1, from coordinate 5,100 downwards.
ATGACCTGAGCCGAAGGCAGTCGCCCAACCAACTGAGCCACCCAGGCACCTCTCACCTGTTGTTTTAAGTGATTTATTGAAAAGGAACAATGAGATACCACTAGATACCTCTCAGGGCGGTGCAGATCCAGATACTAACGACACCAAATGCTGTTGAGGATGTGGGGCAGCAGGAGCTCATTCGCTGCTAGTGGGGAGGAACAGTGTTATAACCACTTCTGAAGGTGGTTGTCAGTTCCTTACAAAACTAAAAACATTCTTAACAGAGGATCCAGCAGTTGTGCTCCTTGGTATTTGCCCAAAGGAGTTGAACACTTATGTCTACACTAAAAGCTACACACAGATGTTTCAAGCAGCTTTATTCATTATTGCCCAAACCTAGAAGTAACCAAGATGCCCTTCAGTAAGGGGAATGGATAAATTAACCATTGGCCCATCCATGTGATGGAATAGTACTCAGTGCTCAAAGGAAATGAGCTTTCTTTTTTATTATTATTATTTTTTATTATTTTTAACAGGGAGACCTTACAACCCTGGTATCTTAACTGTTAGTTAAGATACATTTTTTTTTATTGTTACTTAAATTTTTTTTCCCAGTGTTCCAAGATTCATTTCCCATTCCCCACACCCAGTGTTCCACGCTTTAGGTGTCCCCAGTACCCACCACCAGGCTCCCCCTCCCTCCAAGCCATGGAAATATATGGCAAAAGTTAACTGCCTGTGACTAAGAGCAAGAGGCCAGTCTGAAACCTGCATACTGTAGGATCCCAACTATGGAACATTCTGGAAAAGACAAGCTTACGGAGACAGTAGACAGATCAGGGGGTCCAGGCACTGGATGTGGGAGGGAGGATGCGGAGGCCGAACCCAGAGGACTTTTCGCACAGTGATGTCACTCTGTATGATACAACAATGGTGAATACATGTCGTTATACATTTGTCCAAACTCATAGAACATACATTGCCAAGGGTAAGCCGACCATGGGTGAATAGAAAATAAGCCCCCTGGGAGATGGTATGCCTCTTCCCCGCTGGTGCGGGGTGCGGTCATGTGGGAAGCCGTGCACGTGTGGGGGTGAGGGGTAAATAGGAAATTTCTGTACCTTCTGCTCAATTTTCTGTGAACTTAAAACCGCTCTACAAAACAAAGTCTGTTAAAAAGAAATCTTTTGAGCCAACACCAAATATCAGGACCTTTCCTTTAACAATCTCAATTTCTCAGCTACCTTAAAAAGCTAGGAGATGGAGCCACACTGGGCCCACGTCCTGCTCGGCAGCCAATGGCAGAAGTGAAGGAAGGCAGCCCTTTCCGATGGGGCGCGAGGTTCCTTGTTTGCCGCAGGCCCCACTGCTATAGTTTGTCTTATTAAGTATGTTAGTTTGTTTATTAAGTATGCACACTCAGGTGTTTGTTTTCCGTGGTCTGAGTTCCTTACGCAGTGCTGTCAGAGGAAGGGGAGACACTGGCGCAGGACAGGGGCGCTGCAGGCCAGCGGAGTGTGTGCAACTTCCCAGGCTCCGAGCTCTCCTTCCTTGGTGGAGGGGAGTGCTAGGGCTGGGCTCTGCAGGACCTGCCACAGATAGGGTTCCAGGACAGGGACTGTCCGCTGGGGTTCTACAAAATTATGAAGAACAGCTGGCTGGTTATGGACAGATGGGGGCTTCCAGGTGCAGGGAAGGACCTGCTGGAGAGAGGAGCGTCATGATCTCCGATGACAAGTCACTCAGGGGAGCTTGCCTCCAGGACTACCTGTGTGACCCAGTACAGCACTGCCCCACCACATGTGGCTGCAAGCCCCCAAAGTGTGGGGAGTCCAAGCTAAGATGCGCTCTGGGCGTAACATGCCCCCACAGACTTGAAAAAACAAAAAATGAAACCTTACTATTTATGGAGTACCTACTATGTGCCAGGAGCTCTACACAGACCATCTCATTCAATTCTTCCACTGTTCCTAGGAGACTAGAACCGTCCCCATTTTATGAGATAAATGAGATACAGAGAAGTAAGTTTCCTAAGGTCACAGAGCCAGTAAGTGGCAAAGGTAGGATTTGAACCCAGGGATGCAGAGCCTTCCTAGAAATCTTGGTGGGTCTTGGGATGAGTCAAGAGGTATTAGAAGACAATTTATGGTTTGATTTGGTCTTTATCTGGTTTTCCAGTGGCAGGTGGTGTAATTCAGATCAGTTTAGACACACCTTTATGCGAAGTGTTCATCCCCACTCTCTCGGTCTGTGATGGTGGTAGGTGACCATCCCTGGGGGAAGTTCTCTAGGGTTACAAAAGCTGGGTGAACAACTTCCTCACTCCTTTCTCCGGATGTGGCCCTGAGGACCCTACATGGCAGCAGAGCTGCTCCCCACCTATGGAGCTGGTTTGGGTATATGATAGCTTACTTCTAGGGCTTAGTTGTAGGAGAGCCCAGACCCCAAGAGGCTTCTTGGAGACATGCTAGCTTGGACTCAGCTGCTCCTCTGACTTCGATTGGGCCCTGGATGGAGCAATGAGAAGGCCTTGGACTTTTAAGGCAGGACAGGGGTGAAATGCCAGCCATTCCTGTCACTTACCAGCAGAGGACCTCACCCATGATCTGATATTTCTGATCCTCAGTTCATTTGTCTGTCAGTGGGGTTAACAGTGATTTTCTCTTAACAAAGTATTTTTAAGAATGTGGTATTTATCAAATTTTCTTAATTCTTAGATTCTGTCAGTGTATTATTCCTTCAAAAAATATTTGAGTGCCACCTATGGCCCACACACCATTTAGGTGCAGAGGACTCAGCAGTGAATAAGGCAGACTGCTCAGGGGATGTAACTTCAGGTTTTGGGAGCTAGAAGGCTGTTTTTCCCAGACAGGAAAGAAGCAGTAAATACTGAAAAGTCAATTAAAGCAGGATTAGGAAACTTTTTTAAATAGAGTCCTGAAAGGCCTCGCTCATAGGTGACATTTGGGCAGAGGCAGGTGGAAAGCGAGGGAGTGAGACATGCAAGTATCAGAGCAAGGGTGTTCCAGAAACACAAGTGCAAAGGCCCCACTGCCGGCTATGTTGTGCATATTCAGAGAACATCAGGGAGGCTGACATGGCCCAAGCAGAGTGAATGAAGGAAAGAGGGTAGCAAATGTAGTCAGGGCACCTGATCCTGCAGTAGATCCTGGTGGGAACTTTGGATTCTACTCTGAGCGAGATAGGGGCTGTGGGAGGGTTTTGCAAAGGGAAAGGACCTGATCTGACTTAGGTTTTATGAAGCCACCTCTGGTGGCTGTGCTGAGGCTGGACTGTAGGGAGTAAGGGTGGGGCAAAGGGACTTAGTGGGTGACTGCGCTAATAATATACATCAAGTTATTAATGATGTTTTAGGAAAGCAAATAAAAGCTGCATTATATCAACTGTACGCATCTGTCAATACAAATTTGATATCAGAACTTTTTCTGAGAATCAAAGAAATATGGCACTTAAAGTTTTAATTGAAAGGGTCTGTATTGGGAACTCAGGTTTGGTCCCTTTACTTCCTTTACACATTTGATCTGCTTTGGAGCTTATCGTGGGTCGACAGGAGACATTGTTTCTGTAGCATCACTGGGGTGCATTATGGAGCACATCTTTATTTATGTGTTTTAACCCATTTGATATGTTGAGAGAAATTTCAGAAACCAAATTATTATAGTTTTATGACTGGCGATAGGAGACATGCTCAGTGATGCATCATGTAATATGGAATTCTGGTTAACCCAACATCCTGGTGGACTGAGCTTTATGCTTATGATATTTAGGGATATCACTTGAAGTCTAATGATGCCAAAGACAGAAAGAGAATTGGGCCTTAAATCTGTTTGGCCCTATGAAATTCTCTAGGTCCTCACTACTCCCTCCAAATGTCTGAGGACCAGCCATATTGTCATACCCTGGGACTTTGTAAGAATTCATAGTCTCAGGTGCTGTAGCCAGAACCTGCCTTTTAACAAGAGCCTCTGGAGAGGTCTGTGCTTTTTACAACCTGAGAAGTTTGAAGGACTTACTCTAGATTAGTGATTCTCAACCTTGGCCGTGTGTTAGTGACCCCATGGAAGACAGATGCTAAGATGCTCCCCAGTGAACCCCTCCTCCTGCTGTTTGCACTGTGGGTGTAATTCCCTCTCTGTGAGCGTGGGCAGGACCTGTGACTTGCACATGTCAAGGGCATGGGATGCCATGTCTGTGATAGGTTACATAAGATTCTAACTTTTATTTTGCTAGTAGATTCTCTCCCTTGCTGGCTTCCATGATGCAAGGAACCAGGTTGGGGAGGCCCATGTGGGCAAAAAAATCAAGGGCAGCCTTCCACCAACAGCCAGCAAGAAATTGAAACTGAAACTCAAGGAAAGCAGATCCTTCCCCAGCTGAACCTTCAGATGTGATCTCTGCCCCTGCGAAAGCCTTGACTGTTGCTTTGTGAAAGATGCTGAAGCAGGGGCTCCAGCTGAGTCCTGGCCAGTGTCCTGACCCGCAAAACCATGTGTGTTGTCTTGAGCCCCTTCAATTGTAGTAATTTGTTATACAGCAATAGAGAAAAATCACCTGACGAACTTAAAAGAGAACAAACATAAGAATAGCTACAGTTCAATATCCAAGGTCACCTTCTGGCCAGTGAAATTGGACTCTCCAGGGATTGGTCCAAGCAATGGTATTTAAGAAACTCTCCCAATACGATGCTGGTGCATAGCTGAGGCTGAGGAACTCTGCCTCAGATGCTGCTGTTGGAAAACAGTCTCCTGTGATTATAGGTTCACTGGGTGCTTCCACCTTTCCCCTCCTTCCCCACGTCCCCACCCCAGCGCACGGTCACTGAAGCTTCTTGATTGGCCAGCAAGAGTAGAATCTTTTCCACAGCTTTCTTCCATTTGTTTCACTCACTCTTTCGTGAGGGGTTTCTGGTGCCCTTTCTGTCAGAAAGACAAAACCTTTGAGAAGATGGCACCACTGCCATGATGTGTGATGCTCTCATCTGTCCATCCACCCACCCGTCCATCCATCCATCCACCCATCCACCCATCCACCCATCCACCCATCCACCCATCCACCCATCCACCCATCCATCCATCCATCCATCCATCCATCCATCCA
>PITA01008902.1:65263-81492 GCA_004023965.1 Spilogale gracilis | reverse complement strand
GTCCTGGTCTTTGGCTTCTCGACTCGGTCCTGTTTCGACAGCGAACATGTCTCGGCCTGTCAGGTCAGTGCGGAGTCCGAGGCCTGGAGCGGGATGGAGGGGGTTGGGGGTGAATGGTGACGGACTGGGGGACAGAAGCCTGCAGTCGGCCCTCTCCGGTGCCACGCGCGGCCTCCTCCCTTTCGGGGCCTGCTCGCGCCCTTGAGCGTGGGGGGCCTTGCTGGCGCGCGGGTTGCGCGGGGGTGGCGGCCGCGCGCCCATGCGCGCGCTCCTCCCCACCCCGCGCTGCTGCAGGGCTCCGGGCTGCTCTGCTGCCTCCCCCACCCGCCGCACTGGAGCGGGCGGGGTGTTCCCTGAACCGCCAGCGACTGGAGGGGGAGGGGTGTGAAGTCAGCGCCCCCACCTAGGCCCCACCTCTTCGGGGCCAACCCCTTGGAGCCTGCGGGGAGACCCGTGGAGTCAGACTAGAGCAGGGCTCCCCACCCCATCTTAAGTGAGGAGGGGCTGAGATGCCCGGGTGGCCCCTCGCCCCCTCTGTTTGCGTTGGGGGTGGGGGAACTCAGCCCTTTCTCTAGAGGACGGGGGTGTTCCATGCAAAGGGGGAGGGGCAGTACTGCCAACTGGCCCCGCCTCTGTCCTCCAGGGTCGCTGCAGGGCCCCGCCTCCCGGATTGGGCCGGACGTGGGCGGGACCCGTTCTTTTCCCCTCCGGCAAAAGTGGGAGCTTGGGATAGGGCCCTGGAAAATAATGACTCCCCCAATTCGGAATTCGGAGCGGGTTAACTGCTTCCCCTCCCCCCCGCACCAAGCTCGCTGTTTGCCTCCGACTAGAAATGTCCTTCCTCGGGGAAGTGTCCCTACTCAGGAAGGTGCGGGTTAACAGTACGACCCAAATCCCGTGTGGTTCTCGTTCCCGCTGCCTGTCTCTATGCTCACTGGGCGTACGTGGCTCGGATGTTTTTGTAATCCTCACTTCCCCCCCAGATAACCTAATAATAACGGGACTAGATTCAGGTAACCAATAGACTTGATTCTGAAAATTTCAACAAGTTTGCTGTTCCCCAGGGACGGTGGAATCGCCCTTTGCCGTCCTCCTGGCTATTGTATGGAATGTGCCATTTATGGAGGGGTGTGGCTTAATCCAATGTGTTGAGGCCTTTAAAAGGAGAGCTGTTGAAAATAACTTATTTTAATGTATTGTCCGTGACGCTTTCGATGTAAGGAATTGGCTGCTTCGCACAGTGCTTTCGAGATAAATAGGTAAAGGTTTAGATTTAAAATGTTTTAACAGTTGTTGCTTCCCCTTCTTCGTTCCAAGTTTTTTGAGAAACGGAAGTATTTTGACCTAGAGCTCTAAAGAGAGGTTTGGAACCCGGGAAAGGGTTTTGTTCCACTCCGTTCTATCTCCTGACTAGATCGTCCGTCTCCAACTGGTGGTGGTATGGGACTGCATACTTCTACGCTCGGGGTGGGCATGAGGAGAGTGCTAACTAACTACCTGACTGCTTTTCTGCCTTCTAATTTCTACCCCGCATCTCTGATAACTCACCATCGCCACCGGGAAGAGCTTTGCCCACTTCTGGCAAGGAGTCTGAGTAGATTTTTCAGATTATAGTATGAATACTTTTTTTTTTGACATGAAAATTGATCAATGTATCTATCCCATCAGATTATGTAGACTGTTTTCTTTAGGATCAGGTTAAGTAGACAATATCGTAATAAAGATTTGACTCCTCAGGATTGGATCTCCTGTCTCTGGAAATTACTGTGTGGTGAAATTGGACTATTTTTTTCTGCCTTCCAACTTCGGTTCGCTAGGTTTTGATGACTTTTATATTATTGTTGTGACTTTATTATACTCATCTGCCTAAATTTGTGTTCCCAGATTTAGATACTGGAGCATGAACAGAACTTTTTTTTTTTTTTGAAAACTGATTTTTTTAAAATATCACCTGGTGGGGATATATTGAGCATGGGTCTGTCCATTTTTTGGAGGCCTTGGGACTTCACAACTTTTTTCTTGTTCATTATGTTGTTAAAAGTGATTTTAACTGTCTATTTGCCCCTAATTGAAGAATGAAATTAATATATTGGCTTTTGAGGTCACTTTCATATTATTAATTTTAAAGCAACTTGATTTCTGATTATATATTTTAGTGATTAAAGTCTCTGTAACTTTTTAAAAAGTTTTTAATATACTCATGACCAATAATAAAGCAGAAATAATTAAACTTGAGTTTGGTGGTTTGTTAAATTTTGCAATAAAGTCCTGTCTTAGGGAAGTGCCTTTGTTCCAAGGTGTAAATAAAGAGAGTCTATACCTGAGGGCATTTAACAACAAAAAAATTAGTGATAGACATTGACCAAATACAGAATGATCAACCTGTTTAAAAATCCAAAAAAAGCACAAGTTGGAAAATAAGTGTCAGCGCTGCTGTTTTTAGGGCATGTTTCTGCCCTTTAGGGCCTATATATAATTTTAGAAGTTTTTCTGGTGTTCATTTTACTGTATTACTCATTTTCATTTTAATACTAACCTGAGCGTTTAAAGAAGAGTTAGAAATGTGCTAATGGCTCCTTGACACTAATTTCCATGTGTAGACAATGATGAACTGATAAGCTGGAGCAGGTTTTTCCGTAGATGTGTGCAACACATCTAAGTAGTTTTGTTCGTATAGTATTGCTGTCTCTACCGTTTACAGCATCTGACTCACGGTATATAAATGAGAGCTCAGATATTTTAGGCCTTGGGTTCAGTTTTATAGTATAAAATTACAGTCTTGGAGCTAGAAAGAAATTTAGGCAAATTCATTTTACTAGTAACGAAATGGGGACCTGGACAAATGAAGTGTCTTGCATCACACACAGGATGCAGAGGTTGGGCCTAAACCTAGATTTCTTAATTCTCAGGCCTGCTTACCCTCACCTTTTCTGAATAGTAATCGCTTAACTTTGGGCTGATAAGTATTGATGTTACTGTTGTATACTGCACTTTTAACTCTTTAGAGTGCTTTCATGATTCTTGTGAGGAAGGAAGGACAATATTATTACTTGTAAAAAATGAGAAAGAAAAATCAGAAATGTACTGACTTGCCCAGACTGGAAACCAGGTTTCTTGAAATTCAGCTTAGTGTATTCTCCAAAGATCCTCCTCCGTTATTGAAAATGATCCCAAGTCATTCAGATGAATGTTTGCTCCTTTCTTTAGAACGTAAGTGTACTTGATATCTGGTTGGTTTTTGTTTAATACTTGAGATTGCAAGATTTAACCTTGAAAGTTTAGATGTTGAAAGCGTAGATTCATACTGGTTGATAAATTATTTTAAATAAATGTTTTAAATAAGAGCAGTTTTGTTCAACTCAGTTTAAAATAACTTTCAGAGATATTTTAACTAAAAGTATCTTTTTAAAAACTAAAAAGAACTTCAGAGATTAAATCCAGTTCCTTCAATTTACCAGTGATAACTTTGGATCCAAAGGAATTAAAGTGTAAAAACAGTAGCAGAACTGTATTAAAACTGCATGAGTTTTAGCTATTTTCGATTCTGCTAGATTTGTGTTGCCTGTATTTGATTCCACACAGAATGTAGTATAGGTCCGCAATCCCTGCATAGTTTGAAACCATTGGGGACCATGTGTGTTTTGGAAGTTCAGTTATTTTCAAAAATTATAAAAGTAGGGGTGCCTGGGTGGCTCAGTCGTTAAGCGTCTGCCTTCAGCTCAGGTCATGATCTCAGAGTCCTGGGATCAAGCCCAGCATTGGGCTCCCTGCTTGGTGGAAAGCCTGCTTCTCCCCCTCACTTCCCCTGCTTGTGTTCCCTCTCTAGCTGTGTTTCTCTCTGTCAAATAAATAAAATCTTTTTTAAAAAAAATTTAAAGTAATTGGTGCCTAGACTGTGAATTAACAGGCTAGCACCATTGAGTTGGTTTTTTTTTTAAGAGTTTATTTATTTGACAGAAACACAGCTAGAGAGAGAACACAAGCAAGGGGACTGAGAGAGGGAGAAGCAGGCTTCCCACAGAGCAGGAAGTCCAATGATGGATGATGATGCATGATGTTGAAATGATGTGGGACTTGATCCAGGGACTCCAGGATCATGACCTGAGCTGAAGGCAGACCCTTAACGACTGAGCCACTCAGGCGCCCTCACCATTGAGTTCTGCAGTAGTACTTCTGTAATCAAACACCTTAATATCTCTGGAATAAAACTGAATTTTCACACACAAAAGAAATGCAACTAAAAAGCCTTTTCATTGTTCAGGTAATCCTGAAACATTTGGTTTTCAGAGCCTTTCGAATTTCGAAATTGTGGATTAGAGATTGTGGACCTTTAAGAGAAGTACTTTTTCAGCCTTCAATTTTAGAAAAAATGAAATCACATTAAACTCAAAAAGAGCTATCACAGAGCAACTTTTTTTGTGCCAAATTTTCTGCCAGAAACTTTACACATATTTCATATTTTTCAAACAACTCTTCAAGTTTTATGTTATTCCCATCTCATGTAAGGTAGCTGAGCTGAGGCTTGGCCAAATTAACTGGCCCAGTTCATCTGTGAAGAGGTGAAGCAGAAATTCAAATCCATGTGTTGACCAGCCCCCAACCAATGATCTTCCCCGTGAGACACTGCGAGAGGGTATTATTCTTTCTCATGGTACTGGCACATTATGCCATCTTTGGAAGGGGTTACAGTTCATAATAGGACTTTGACGGGGATAACCAACTTCAAAATGGGTGAGGAGGGTGAATTTTTTTTTTTTAAGATTTTATTTATTTGATAGAAACAGAGCCAGAGGGAACACAAGCAGGGGGAGTGAGAGAGGGAGAAGCAGGCCCGCCGAGCAGGGAGCCCTATGTGGGGCTCAATCCCGGGTCTCCGGAATCATGCCCTGAACCGAAGGCAGTCGCTTAACCCAACTGAGCCACCCAGGCGCTCCTGAATTTTTTTTTTTTTTTTTTGAAGGAATAGAATATGTGAAAGGGTTAAAAAGGTAGATGATTGGAATGGAGAGGGAAAAGCAGTGCAATAGTGTGACACTTGGGGGAAGAAATGTGAACATTAGGTAAGTGGTTATTTCTTTCAGTGTGTATACATTTGTAATACAAGGGTATTTGCTCCCTGACTAAATTAGGTGAATAGATGTCGAAGCCACCTAAAGGACACTACAAGAAAATTAATGGACTCATTTTACATACAAGTATAGATGCAAAAATGCCAAACAAAATATTAGCTAACTGAATCCAGTGTATATTAAGAATAAATATGATCAATAGCATTTGTCCGAGGAACAAAACTTAAAATCTATTACTGATATATCATGTTAAAAGACAAAAAGAGGGGGCACCTGGCCGGCTCAATCAGTAGAGCATGTGACTTTTTTTTTAAAGATTTTATTTATTTGACAGAGAGAAACATAGCCAGAGAGGGAACACAAGCAGGGGGAGTGAGAGAGGGAGAAGCAGGCTTCCTGCCAAGCAGGGAGCCCGATGTGGGGCTCGATCCTGGGTCTCCAGGATCATGACCTGAGCCGAAGGCAGTCGCTTAACCAACTGAGCCACCCAGGCGCCCCGAGTGACTCTTGATCTTGGGGTCATGAGTTCACTCCCCACATTGGGTGTAGAGTTTTCTTTAAGAAATAAGGGACAAAGAAAAAAACATGGAATTGGAAACGTTCAACACCCATTATAAAACTTAGTATATTTAAATTAGAAGGAAAATTAGGATTAATTAAAAATTGGAGTTGATTTAACTTGACAAAAGTTACAAACTAAGGTAAGTGGTTGAATTTTTAATAAAACTAATTGTTGGGGGGAGGTAAGATGGTGCAGAGAAAGAAACCCAGGGATCAGAAGATGGAGGCTCTGGTTTCTACTTAGGTTTATACAATGGAGATGTTTGCATTCCATTAGAGTAAGAGTAGCTTGCCTTCATGAAGCATTTTACAGTTTTCATAGATTTCTTTCAACTCTAGAAATAATAGGGAAAACGTAATTTTGAATAAAGGGCAATTGGTTTTACTTATTTGTGTATGTGACCTGTTTTTCTCAGAAATACAAAACAAGGTCACCACTGTACTGTGTAATTCTAGGACACCATCTCATAGTCTTGTGAATGGTGCTCCTCTGGAGTTAGTGAGAATTAGAGCCTGCACAGCCAGATGGGTTGCTTTGCAAAGTTTGACTACTTGAACTTAATAATAATGAAGTTATTGAGGATGCCGTGAAGTGCTACTTCTGTTTGCATTTTTAAATTCTCAGCTGCAAAGATAGAAATAAATATGACCTCATTACTCTAGATTATGAAGAAGTACCTTCTTGGATTGTTGAGACTAGAGCTAGCACTTAACAGACCACCATGTTGTGTACAATAGAAACCGTTGGATTTAGCACAGGCCTACTTTGGTCACACTGGAGCATCCCTTTGTTATGTTTTAAAAAACCTATTTCTGTCTAGATTTTGAGAAGTAGAACTCATGGTTAGAGACTTGCATTGCCATATTTTTAGATAACTAGTATCTAAATAGCCATAATTATAAGTCTTTGAAATACTTTAGGCAGAGAGACCGGCAGGTTACCAAAGAGCATTTCTACTGGGTGTTGCGTATTTTCAGGTGCTGCTTCATCCGTGTCTGTTTTTTGAATTGTGCACCTCTCCAGTTACTTGCTAAGCAAGGTGATCTTCAAGGAGATTTCATCTGTCAAGCTAAAATGACCCAGAAGATGAACTACTTGAGAAAGTAATGATTAGCTGCACTTAGAAATAAAAAAATCCACTCTGCCTTTCATTGGGCTGGGATAACAAACATGGCTGGCTGTCTTCCACAGATAAGCTGCAGTTGTAAGACCCATCAATCCTCCAAGTGACTACTGCTTTCCTACTAAGTAATGATTCTCTAAAAGCAGAGACTATCAGAAACTCTTTGAAAATAGTAAGAATGAAACCTCACACATCTGTCAGAGCTAGGTGCTTTTGATTTGGAGAACTCAGTTTGCAACTTAAGAGCTCAGATGAGCTGCTGGACCCAGTTCCACATCCAGCTTAACTTCTCTGCGAAGAGATAGAACGCACTTGTGGTCAGACCTGACGTTAACCCCGCTAAACACATTCTCCCTGTGCTTTGAGTCTACCAAGATACCGCTTCATTTAAATTTCCCCTGAAGTCTACCTTTCCCCAGATGCTTTTGTTTTCCTCTGTATGGTGAAGTGCGCCACACTTCTGATACCCCATTGCCTTTACTGTAATGAGTCCCTAAACCTGATGGACTACAGGTTTGTTCCTGGTGGTTAATAAACTGGAAGAGTCCACTGAGATTCCCAAGACACCGCTGCAGACAGGACTGGGTAGTGTCCCCACGTGTGTAGGTTTTACACTCAACTTACATGTTGGAAAAAATCTAGCCCATTTTATTTAATATTTTATACTCACTGAAATTTGTGACCTTGGAAACAATATTTTCCTATATAGAGAGAATGTTTTTTAGGGATAAGAAGTGTCATATAAGGATATTTATTCATCTGGACTGAAGTGTTAGCAAGTTGATGTAAGATTTAGTAGGGGGTTATGACAATGAGCTAATAAACACCTGTGTGGCTTATCATTCAAAACTCCTTCACTGCCTCCCCTTTTCTGCAGAAATTAGAAACTCCATCTGAAAAACCTAGGAATGCTTTCTTAGAATGTTCATTTTATTGTATATACTGTTTTCTTACATTTTGTGACTTTTGAGTTTTTACATTTAGTTGTAAGCAACAGAATGATGCAAGATACAAAGGAATAAGTCTTAGCCAAAAGGAACTTGAAGTTTAAGATGAATGAAACAGTTGTAGGAAGTTACTTTTAATTGATCAAGTTCAGGTATCCTGACTTCTGTGAACTAATGTTCTTAATGTCCTGAGAAAATTTGGCATATGAATAATTTTTGTGGAATAGAAGAATGGAGAGAGACAAATGTCCTAAATTGTAAGGGGGTAGAATAGTGATATAGGAACGTTATGTAGGTGGGCAGAAACTTTGGTGGGTTCTGTTCTGCTGAGGAGTTTGATTTGCGAATGATCAGGAAGGGAAGGTTCGAGAGGTTACAGGCAACAACAGTGCGCTGTGGCGTATTGGTTCAGATGGGCTTGAGTTGGAAAATTGGCTTTATTAATAACCTGCAGTGGTAAGAAAGTTACTGAGTGTATCTGATCATTTGATTCATATAAAATGGAATTCATGTTAATTAGCGCCTCTTGTGAGATTGTGAGAGTTAGATGAGAATTTACGTGAAGTATCTGGTGCATCATAGTAACTACTGTTGTAATAATTCTAAATTCAGCGTGGGTTCACAAAAAAAACCAGTCTCAGGTCAGTAGTCTTCCTGATGCTGGCTTTCGGGAATATCTCAAGCATTGGATTCAAATTTTATTTTTTAAAATACTGGTAATTTTCGAGATCAAAGTTAAGCAGGTTTCTTTAATGCAAGACTATCAAAGCTTTCACTTGTTTAAGGAGGTGGTAATACTTAAATTGATCTGGCCAAGAAGTCTTCAGAAAACCTATCTTGACAGCACAAGTTGGGAAAATCTGTAATGGGAAAATTCTTTAAATTTGAGATTATAATTATTTTTATTATGCTCTTATGATGCTGCTTTTACTTTTTTTTTTTTTTAAGATTCTATTTATTTGACAGAGAGAAACACAGCCAGAGAGGGAATACAAGCAGGGGGAGTGAGAAAGGGAGAAGCAGGCTTCCCGCCGAGCAGGGAGCCCGATGTGAGGCTAGATCTCGGATCTCCGAGATCATGACCTGAGCCGAAGGCAGTCGCTTAACCAACTGAGCCACCCAGGCGCCCCTGCTTTTACTTTTTACTAGTTGTGTTTTATTTTGTGGTTCCTGGGAATATTTCATTCAAACAAAAAAGGTTTATTTTTTAAAAGCTTAACTGTCACTGGTTTAAACAAACCGGTTTTTTTCTTAAGATTTTATTTATTTATTTGACAGAGACACAGTGAGAGGGAACACAAGCAGGAGGAGTGGGGGGAGGGAGAAGCAGGTTTTCCACTGAGCAAGGAGCCAGATGCGGGCTTGATCCCAAGACCCTGGGATCATGATCAGAGCCAGAGGCAGACACTTAACAACTGAGCCACCCAAACGCCCCACTCATTGTTTATTTTTTTAATTAGAGTAAAAGAATACTTGAAAATACTAGGTTTCACTCTTTTCTTAAGATCATTTACTTATTTATTTGTCAGGGAGGGTGGGGAGAGCACATGGCAGGCAGAGGGGAGAAGCAGGCTCCCTGCTGAGCAAGGATCTCGATGTGGGACTCGATTCCAGGACCATGGGATCGTGACCTGAGTGAAAGGTAGCTGCTTAACTGACTGAGCCACCCAAGTCCCTCTCTTCCCCACCCCTCCCAGAGAGTGGGTGAGAAGGGTGGGGCAGGGAAGGGGCACTGAGAGGACCTTAAGCAGGCCCCACCCCCAGCCCAGAGCCCAATTTGAGACAGAATCTCATGATCCTAAGATCATGACCTTAACTGTCAAGAGTCAGACCCTTAACTGACTGAGCCACCCACGAGCCCCCTGGGTTTCTCTTTCATAAGGATTTTGACAGATTCTTATGAGATCCTTGTGGGAAAAATGAAATGTAGGCAGAATGCTAGTTCACAGTTATGAACTTGTATCTCAATGGCCATACCGAGAGAAGGCAGATGAATAGATTTAGGCTTGCCTAAATGGACATTTCCATGGATGTCTTACAGGACTTCGTTCTTGGCCAATGTTGATTAAGTTTGCAGGTAATAGGAAGTTGAGAAAGATAAATAATATGCTGAAATAAAAAAAAGGTTTTAAGATCTTGGGAAAAGGAGGCTTTAGTTAATGGAATTGCAACATCCAGGACTTTGTGTGATACAACAGCTCAAAAGGCAACTGAGATCTTGGATTGCATCAGTACAAATACAGAGTAGAATAGGAGGAGGAAATTTGTAATCCTTATATCCCTCTATCCTCTACATACACCTTTGTAAACCATATTGTGTTGTTATGATTAGATTGGGGCACTACTTGATAAACTTGATTAAATCCCACCTGGTATGCAGGGATAATGACTAGGTCATGAGGATGCTTGAAATAATGGTGGGTTGAAGGAATCCTAGTATTTAGCCTTGAAGAAAGAAGTGAAAACTGTCCTAAAAGGTGTTAAGGGCTACTCTGTGGAGGAGGGGTTAGATTTAAACACATGGTAATTCAGAAGGTACATATGACAGAATCAGTAAGTGGACCTTAGAGGCAGATTTCATTTCTTGAAAAGAACTTTATTTTTGGAATTTTCTTAGAATAGGCTGCCTTGGGAGGTCATGAAAGGTTCTTAGGATTCCCTTCTAGAGACATGTGTTGCTAGGATAAGTTTGGGATAAGATTGGATTCCATTGTCCAAAGTCAAGTAGTTCTAGTACGTATAATAAACCTGGTGTCAGTATCATCATCATATCACCAGACCACTCCCCACTAACTGCCAAATTTGGGTAGGTTTTATGAGTGCTTAAGCTTGAAAAAGTAAGTTTTTTAAAAAGGAAATTGGGGGTGCCTGACTGGCTTAGTCGGTAGAGCATGCATCTCTTGTTCACGGAGTATGAGTTCAAGCCACACATTGGGGTAGAGATTACTTTAAAAATAAATAACCTGGGCATCTGGGTGGTTTAGTGGGTTGATTTCAGCTCAGGTCATGATCTTGGGTTTGTGGGATCCAGTCCCAAGATGTGCTGATCAGGCTCTGCACTGGGCATGGAGCCTGCTTAAGATTCTCTCCCTCTACTTCTGCTCCTCCCCACAAGTGTGCCCTGTCTAAGTAAGTAAGTAAATAAATAAAACCTTTATTTTTTTTTTTTTAAGATTTTGTCAGACCACACCCAAGCAGAGGGAGGGCAGGCAGAGGGAGAAGCAGGTTCCCTGCTGAGCAAGGAGCTCAATGTGGGAGTCGACCCCAGAACCCTACCTAGGATCATGACCTGAGCCAGAGGCAGCACCAACCAGCCACCCAGGCATCTCTAAATAAAACCTTTAAAGAAGGTGGCGCCTGGGTGGTTCAGTCAGTTAAGCCACCAACTTAGCTCAGCTCAGGTCTTGATTTTAACATTGTGAGTTCAGTCCCTATGTTCGGTTCCGTGCCCAGCAGGTGCCTGCTTAATAATTATTTTTTTAAAAAAAGGAAATTAAAATAAGAGATGTTATTCTTTTTCTGCCATGGATCAATAACAAATTGGTTTTTGTAAAGGTAAAAATAATGACTTTAGAAATCTCTTTTTGCGGGCTTCTGGGTGGCTCAGAGGTTAAGCCTCTGCCCTCAGCTCAGGTCATGATCTCAGAGTCTGGTATCCAGTCCCACATGGGGCTCTCTGCTCAGCAGGGAGCCTGCTTCCCCCTCTTTCTCTGCCTGCCTCTCTGCCTACTTGTGATCTCTCTGTCAAATAAACAAATAAAATCTTTAAAAAAGATATCTCTTTTTGCAATCCACTTGTTTTTCTAAAGCAATGGTCTGGAACTTGTTTGAGGTCGCTGCACATGAGAGCACAAACACCAAGTTTCAGGAACTTGCTGTTATTTAGGTACAGTTTTTTTTTTTTTAAGATTTTATTTATTTGACAGAGAGAAACACAGCTAGAGAGGGAACACAAGCGGGGGGAGTGAGAGAGGGAGAAGCAGGCTTCCCGCTGAGCAGGGAGCCCAAGGTGGGACTAGATCCCGGCTCTCCAGGATCATGACCCGAGCCGAAGGCAGTCGCTTAACCAACTGATCCACCCAGGCGCCCCTAGGTACAGTTTTTACTGAAATTTTTGCTTTGTTGTAATGCTGGTTATACACCAATTAATTCATTTCAGGACCCAGTTGTGGGTTGTGACCTATCAATTAAAGAACATTGTTGTATAGGATCTTATTCTTCTGACCAAATGTGATCTTTACCACCCAGGTGATTAGTGAAAAAAGCAATGTTGATTATTTTCGGTTTCTCAGAACTCAAATTTCAAATGTGCTTTAAGTGCCTAATGAAGAACTTCTTAAAATCTAGAAAGTTAGCAAGGTGGACTTTTTTTTTTCCTGCATTGACCAGAACTTTTTTTTTTTTTTTTTTAAGATTTTATTTATTTAACAGAGAGAAACATAGCCAGAGAGGGAACACAAGCAGGGGGAGTGAGAGAGGGAGAAGCAGGCTTCCTGCTGAGCAGGGAGCCCGATGTGGGACTTGATCCCGGGTCTCCGGAATCATGACCTGAGCCGAAGGCAGTTGCTTAACCAACTGAGCCACCCAGGTTCTCCTGACCAGAACTTCTTCAGGGTAAAAATAGAAGTATACTCTGTTGATGGAGCTTAATATTGTAAAAGATTGTCTAAAAGGCTCTCCAGTTTGCCTTGAGAAAATGGTTTTATGCTCTTCAAGTAATATAAAGCTTAGGGTGTCAATATTTAGTTATATTCGGAAGTTCTGCTTCCTCCTCCAGAGTTTGCTTATTACCGATCTCCATATGTTGATGTGCAGGCTTGTTATAAAGCAGAGTTGGATTATGTTGTTTTGGTTTTCTCATCTGTAAAGTTAAGAGGATTTGGGGCATGTGGCTGGCTCGGTTGGTTGAGCATGCAATTCTTGTTCAAGGCCCACATTGGGTGGAGAGCTTTTGAAAAGAGATGGGGTTGGAGGTGGGGTGCCTGGGTGGCTTAGTTGGTTGAGCCTCCAACTGTTGATTTTGGCTCAGGTCATGATCTCCGGTTGTGAGATGGAGCCTGCTTAAGAGCCTCCCTCTCCCCAGCTCTCTCATCCCCGCCACCCCCTTCTGTCTCCCTCCCAAAAAAAAATGAGAGAGGGAAGATTAGACAAGGTCATCACAAAGGCGTGATAATTTTCATCTCAAACACTGGTCGTTGACTCTTCAGAATGTTGGTTGGAGGTGCCTCATGTTTCACAAATATTATTTTGGTCTTAGATGGTCACTGCTATAAGAAAGAGCATTTTGGGTGTAGACTTCTCCATATTTAGAAGGAAGAAGTTGATGATTAAGAGAGTGGAAGAAAAAAGTCCCTATTGCTTCTGAATTGAGTTACCCACATTTGGTGCCAAAACCAGGTCTTTTCATGTTCTTTGTCTAGCTTCCTAATTACCCTTTGTTTTTGCACTTCAACCTGATGCAGAAGTGGGGACTTCTCACCTCAGAGCCCTCTGGTGATCATTGAGGAGTTGGTTCATGGTGACCAAGGTACATTCAGAATCTAGACAGAGAGATTATGTACGTTTTTAAAGTAAGAGCAGGCACTTAATTCATTTTTGTGTTCCTATCCAGTTGACCCCTTGAAAACTTGAGTTTGAACTACGTGGGTCCACTTTTAGGCAGATTTGTTCAGTAAATACAACACAGTACTGTAAATGTGTTTTCTTATCCTTAGGATTTTCTTAATAACATTTTCTTTTCTCTAGCTTACTTTATTGTAAGAATGCATATGACCTAAAAGTGTTAATTGTCTTTTATAGGTAAGGCTTCAGTCAACAGTAGGCTATTATGTGGTTAAGTTTGGGGGGAGGAGTCAAAAGTTATACGGAATTTCCCTAAGACATACATATTTTAAAACAGTAAGTTTAATCATCATGTTCAGGTAATTGAAAGTGTTACTTGTGTATATTCATAATTTCAGTGGTATTCTGGGTGGAACAGGTAGTACTTACAAAGGTAATAATAGCTCTTCTTTATTGGTTAGCTCTGTAGCTGCCCTCACAACAATCTTGAGAGATACGTGAGGAAACTGAAGTTCAGTGAGGGGAATTAACTTGCTCAAGGACATACAACTAGTAAGTGGCAGAGCCAGGATTTAAATCCAGTTCAAAAAAATCTGTGTTTTTAACCTTTTATGCTGTAGTGAAATTTTGTGTTATCTTCCCAGTTATAGTTATTGTCCTAGTTGTTGATGCACATTTTACCCTGAAGAGTTGGTTTAACTTTGGCATTTAATTTAAGTAAAGGTATTTTGAGGAAGTAAGGATGTTCCTTTGTTTTCAACTCAGAGTAGAACTACTCATGCCCTTAGACTTAAATATTACTCGTAAATGTTGTGCTTTCATCCCAATAAAGCTTCTTAATTTTTAGTTTACACAAGAGTAAGTTCATTAAAAGTGATTTCTCCCTGAAATAAGGTAAATCTGCAAGTAATGGAATAGTATTTCTACTGTTTTTAGAAGGCAGGGAATGAACCAAATTATTATTATAAATCATTATAATGAGCTACTGTGAATGACCCTTGTTATCACAGATCCTTTATTTAAATTATTTTTTCTTTTTGCTCTAACATTTATGGATGGGTGTGTCTTTTTTTTTTTTTTTTGGCCTAGTTATCCTTAAGACAGATTTGCTTCTATATTGAAGGTACAAATTGCTTGGAGCACTGGTTGTGGGGCATAAACAATGAATCTTGGAACACTGAAAAAAATAAAATAAAGTAATAAAAATAATAAAAGTTAAAAAAACCTGAGGGCACCTGGGTGGCTCAGTGGGTTAAAGCCTCTGCCTTCAGCTCAGGTCATGATCTCAGGGTCCTGGGATCGAGGCCCACATCTGGCTCTCTGCTCAGCAGGGAGCCTGCTTCCTCCTCTCTCTCTGCCTGCCTCTCTGCCTACTTGTGATCTTTCTCTCTGTCAAATAAATAAATAAAATCTAAAAAAAAAAAAAAAGCCTGATATTCCTGACATAAGCAATAGTAAAAAAAAGAAAAAAGATTTGCTTCTATATTTACGTTCTGCTTTACTAGGGCTTTATAGTTTCTGTGATAAATGACATTTATGTAAGATAATTCTGATAATTGTGGCCATTTTCACATTATTGAAGGTAAATATTTTGTGTTTCAAATGAGGGGATGGCTTCTGGATTTAATCTTGAAAAATTTAAATTTGATTATCAGTATAGTCTACATGGCTTTTTTTTTTCCTTTAGTAGTCTGCTTGTTAAAAATTAGGATAGAAGAAAATGTACTAAATAGTTGCCTTTTTAATTTCTTAGATTTAAAATAACTAGTTACTTCATATGGAGGAAACTAAATTTTCTTCTGTCATTAAAGGCAGTGGGAAAGAAATGTCTGATAGGCTGAAGGCTCCCATGTGCATCCTCTCATAATACCCTTTACCACACTGATCCTTTGCAGATGCCCAGTCCATTTGCTTATCAAACACATTTCTTGATTTTGATGTTCTGAATGAAGGAGGGACAACCCCTGTCCTCAAGAAGTTCATGTTTAGGGGTGCCTGGGTGGCTCAGTTGGTTAAGCGACTGTCTTAGGCTCAGGTCATGATCCCAGAGACCCGGGATCGAGTCCCACCCACGTCGGGCTCCCTGCTCGGTGCGAAGCGTGCTTCTTCCTCTCTCACTCCCCCTGCTTGTGTTCCCTCTCTGGCTGTGTTTCTCTCTGCCAAATAAATAAAATCTTGTGGTGCCTGGGTGGCTCATTTGGTTAATCAACTGCCTTTGGCTCAGGTCATGATCCTAGAGCCCTGGGATCAAGCCCCACATCCGGCTCCCTGCTCGGCGGGAAGCCTGCTTCTTCCTCTGTCACTCCCCCTGCTTGTGTTCTCTCTCTAGCTGTGTTTCTCTCTGTCAAATAAATAAATAAAATATTTTATAAATAAATAAATAAAATCTTGAAAAGAAAAAAGTTCACGTTTAGCAGGGAAGACGGAAATTCACTAAATAGTATCACAGATTAAAGGTGTTGAGAGGAAGCGAGGTTGTGTCTGATATGAGCGGGAGTGATGTGAGCAGCAATGTAGGCCAAGGAGAAGCTTGACCAACTGTTACGGAACAACCTGATTAGAGGAATTACAGACATCCGGGCCACTTCATTAAGTGGCGAAAGATAAGGCCTTTAAAGACTTTACTGGGATTGGGTAACATCCTGTCAAGTGTCCTATAAAATTACATTTTTTTTAATTTAAAGATTTTATTTATTTGACAGAGAGAAACACAGCCAGAGAGGGAACACAAGCAGGGGGAGTGAGAGAAGGAGAAGCAGGCCTCCCGCTGAGCCGGGAGCCGAATGTGGGACTCGATTCCAGGTTTCCAGGATCATGACCTGAGCCGAAGGCAGCCGCCCAACCAACTGAGCCACCCACACGCCCCTAAAATTACATTTCTAACAGAGCTCTTAACAAAAAATTAGAAACACTTGAGTGTCTACTTTTTTTTTTTTTTTTTTTTTTTGAGTGTCTACTTTTTTTCT
>PITA01008902.1:44193-65163 GCA_004023965.1 Spilogale gracilis | reverse complement strand
TTTTGGCTCAGGTCATGATTCTGGAGACCCGGGATCGGGCCCCACATCGGCTTCCTGCTCGGTGGGAAACCTGCTTCTCCTTTCAGTCCCTCTGCTTGTGTTCCCTCTCTAGCTGTGTTTCTTTCTGTCAAATAAATAAATAAAATCTTTAAAAAAATAAAAAAATAAAAAAATTAAATAAATAAATGTATAGCCTAAGGGTGCCTGGCTGGCTCAGTTGGAAATGTGTGTGACTCCTGACCTCGGGGTTATGGGTTCAAACCCCGTGTTGGGTGTAGAGATTACTTAAACTTAAAAAAAAAATTATGGCATAACTTTTTAGATCTGTCCAGCAATTTAGGCCATCAGTTCCAAGAGAGAAGGATCTGAGGCCCAGAGAAATTATGTGATTTGCCCGAAGTTCTAGAACCAGAACCCAAGATTCCAATTAACATATTCTATACTTTTTACTGTATAATTTCTTTCTGGAGTATTCTTGGTGACAGACTAAGGAAGTAACTATGGCAAACTGTTACAGAATTGCTCGCTTATGTTGAACCCACACTTAATCTGATCAGGAAGCTAATAAGCCAAAATGTTTATTGCTCCTTTGTTTTCAAAGCCTTAAGGTAGCTAACATGTTTTCTCTTTTGCAAGTTAAAAATTCTAGTTTATTTAGTTGCTTTACATATTATATACCCTTGGCCATTCTGGTTACCCTTCTTTATATAGTCTCATAGAGTATATGTACTGGTATATGGTACCCGGGAATTGTACCATTATTTTAGTTGCAATCCCACCAGCATGGATAAACCAGAATTATTATGCCTGCAATTTCAGAACCTGTATATTAACTATTGGAGATTAAGATTTCAAACTCCCTTTTCTGGATACTTTCCTTAATCCTGGTTACATGTCCCATTTTTCTTGATCCTAAATAATGCAGAATGTAGTCATAATCCTGTTTTTCATAGTATCTATCATTAAAAATCACTATTTTGGGGGGACCTGGGTGGCTCACTTGTTAAGCGTCTCCCTTTGGCCCAGGTCATGATCCTGGAGTCCCGGGATCAAGCCCCGCATCCGGCTCCCTGCTTGGCGGGAAACCTGCTTCTCCCTCTCTCACTCACCCTGCTTGTATTCCTTCTCTAGCTGTGTTTCTCTCTGTCAAATAAATAAAATATTTTAGTAAGTAAATAAATAAATAATAAAAAAATAAAAATCGCTATTTTGTTAAACATAGTAGGCTTTTAATTATCAGCCCCCCCCCCAAATAGTCTTTTTGTTTATACTGAGCTGAGCTGAAGGCAGTCACTTAACCAACTGAGCCACCCAGGTGCCCCCCAAATAGTCTTTTTATAGAAAATATTTTGTTCTTTTTAAATTGTGTAGAAACATCACATGGAATTTACCATTTGAACCATTTCTGAGTGTACGGCTCTGTAGTGTTGAATACATTCACTCTATTGTGCACCCGATCTCCAGAACTCTTTTTCTTGTGAAGTGAAACTATACATGTCATTAACTCACTGTCCTCTTCTCCCTAGCACCTGGCATCCACTATTCTTATTCTTTTTTAATTTTATTTATTTTTATTTGTTTATTTTTGAAGAGAGAGAAAACACAATTGGGGAAGGGGCGAGGGAGAAGCAGACTCCCCACTGAGCAAGCACCACCCCTCCAACACCCAATGCAGTGCTCTATCCCAGGACCCATGACCCGAGCCCAAGGTAGCTGCTTAACAGACTGAGCCACCCATATGCCTTTCACCACCTACCCAGCCACCGTTCCTGCCACCCACCCTTCTTGCTTGCTTCTTCCCTCCTTCCTTCCTTTCACTTTTGTTATTTTTTTAGCTTTTTTAAAAATAAATAATTATTTATTTGAGACAGAGATCACAAGTAGAGAGAGTGGAGGAAACAGGCTCCTTGCTGAGCAGAGTTCGACATGGGCCTGGATCATGACCTGAGTAGAAGGCAGAGGCTTTAACCCACTGAGCCACCCAGGCACCCTAACTTTTTTTTTTTAAGATTTTATTTATTTATTTGACGGAGAGAGAGACAGGACACAAGCAGGGGAAGCAGCAGGTAGAGGGAGAAGCAGGCTTTTCGCAGAGCAGGGAGCCTGATGAGGGGCTTGATCCCAGGACCTGAGCCAAAGGCAGATGCTAAGCCAACTGAGCCACCCAGGCTCTTACTTTTTTTAAAGATTTTATTTATTTATTTGAGAGAGAGCACATGCACAAGGGGGTGTGGAGGGGGGAAATCGCAAACAGACTCAGCTGTAGTGCTCACTCTCCAGACCCTGAGATCATGATCTGAACTGAAACTAAGAGTCAGATACTTAACCAAATGAGCCACCCAGGCACCCCAGATTTTATTTTAAGTAGTCTCTACACCTGGGGGAGGGGGGCGGGCCTCAAACTCAAACGCCAAGATCACGAATTACCTGCTCTATCAACTGAGCCAGCCAGGCCCCCCCACCATTCTTTCTGTCTCTGAATTTGACTGCTCCAGATATCTCATATATGTGGAATTGATAGTCATGTTTTTAAAATTAACTTTTCTAATACAGTGATATCATTTGTTCATAAAATCAGCTGGTTTTTTTTTTTTTTTAAGATTTTATTTATTTGACAGTGAGGGAACACAAGCAGGGGGGGTGCCTTACCTAGTAGGAAGTACTTAAAAATCATTGATTCAATCGCTTGCCTTGGAAAAAACTAAGTAATTTATCAGGTATAGCATAAAGAAAAAAATGTAAAACATGTACAGTTGTTGGTGCCCATGTGATATTTCTGCGTCATTTATGAATACATATGTTAGTTTGGCTCATTTTGCTGTTGTGTTTGGGAGTTGGGAGGCTTTGAGGGAGAGAATAGTATTTGAGCTATCACTGAGATGAGCAGTAGGAGAATTATAGTTTGAAATACTTTTGGTTTAAACCAGACTTTTCTGTAATAACATGTGAAGGTTTTTTGGCTGAGGTGGGGGCTTGTTGACAAGTAATTTTCACAGAACTAGTTCTAATTTTATGAAATAGGAGCATGTGTTCCAATATCATAGAAAAGTCCCACATTTTTATGATTTTAATTAGAGTCTCTTCTTTCTACAGAAATAGAAAGGTCGTGGATTATTCACAGTTTCAGGAATCTGATGATGCTGGTAAGTTTTTTGATTTCAGTAAATTGTAAATTATGTCAAGATCTGTGTCACCCAAAACAAAAGTTGAGCTCGCATGGATTTTAACTTTCCTTGGTAAGGCATTGATAATAATTACTTAAATAATTTTTTTCTTGTCTGGCTTTGGAGTCCATAATTTAAATGTGTAGTAATTCTGGTACTATTATTGATAATGTCTCCAGCTATAATCACAGCAAAACTTTTACCTTATATTTAAGGTTTTTTTTGTTTTTGTTTTTGTTTTTTAAAGATTTTATTTATTTGACAGAGAGAAACACAGCGAGATAGGGAACACAAGCAGGGAGAGTGAGAGAGGGAGAAGCAGGCTTCCTGCCGAGCAGGAAGCCCGATGTGGGACTCTATCCCGGGTCTCCGGGATCATGACCTGAGCCGAAGGCAGTCGCTCAACCAGCTGAGCCACCCAGGCGTCCCATATTTAAGTTTTTTTGCTTAAAAATACTGGGAGTATTTTATGAAACATCTTGGATTGTGAACTAATTTATCTTGAAATGAATAGTATCTTTTTTTTCTTTTTCTTTCTTTCTTTTTTTTTTTTTTTAAGATTTTATTTATTTGACAGAGAGAAACACAGCCAGAGAGGGAACACAAGCAGGGGGAGTGAGAGAGGGAGAAGCAGGCTTCCTGGTGAGCAGGGAGCCCCATGCGGGACTCAATCCCGGGTCTCCGGGATCATGACCTGAGTCGAAGGCAGTCGCTTAACCAATTAAGCCACCCAGGCGCCCCTTTTCTTAAGATTTTATTTATTTGTTTGTCAGAGAGAGAGCGCGCACAAGCAGGGAGAGTGGCTGGTAGAGGAAGAAGCAGGCTCCCGGCTGAGCAGGGAGCCCAATGCAGGACTCAGTCCTGGGACCCTGGAATCATGACCTGAGCCAAAGGCAAACACTTAATCAACTGAGCCACCCAGGCAGCTCTGAATAGTATGTCTTAAATCTTAGCCATAAATGGTTTCTTTAGAATATGTCCTTATTCTCATTATTTTCCAGATGCATTTACTATTTTTTTAATCTAATTTTACTTATAAAAGTAATATGTGCACTTTGGGAAAACTTAGAAAATGCAGAAATGTAATAACATATAATCCAACCTCCCAGAAGCAATACTAACACTTATTAAATGCTGCTAAATATTTGCATTTATTCATTTAATCCTTAGGAGAGCAGGCCTACTAAAATGGGGACTGTTGTTACTGCTGACAGATAAGGAAATTAAGGCATATTATTCAAGGTCCCTTGGCTAGCAAATGGCCATTTTAGCCTTTTTGTTTAAAGAGGCTGTGTCTTTTCTCATTTCTCACTTTTAAAAACGTAGTTGAGGTCTTGCTATAGAATTTTGGTTCTGTCCCCCTCCTATCCCATTCCTGCTTATGATTGTATTTCTCCTGTTATTAAAAGTTATTTGGGGGGCGCCTGGGTGGCTTAGTCGTTAGGTGTCTGCCTTCGGCTCAGGTCATGATCCTGGAGTCCGGGATCAAGCCCCGCATGAGGCTCACTGCTCGTCAGGAAGCCTGCTTCTCTCTCTCACTCCCCCTGCTTGTGTCCCTCTCTAGCTGTGTTTCTCTCTGTCAAATAAATAAATAAAATCTTAAAAAAAGAAAAAAAAGAATATTTAAAAGTTATTTGGGAAACTCCTATTAATGGTTGTGTGATATTCCATAATGGAATTTATTATGTGTCCAACTATTTAATAATTGCTAAAGCTCTAGACTACTTCCAGATCTGTCCATTATTTTATATAATGGTGTAGTAAATAATCAATTTTGGGGGCACCTGAGTGACTCGGTCAAGCATCCATCCAACTCTTGATTTTGGCTCAGGTCACCATCTTGGGGTTTTGGGATTGAGCCCTAAGTTGGGCTGTGTGCGGGCGTGGAGCCTACTTGAAGATTATCTCCCTCTCCCTCTCCCCCTGCTCATGTGCATGCACTGTCTCTCTAAAATAAGTTTTGGAAAAAGCAATGATCAACTTTTAAGATTGGGTAATTTTCTTTAGTTATAGGACTTTGGAAATTGGAGGTATTTTCCCAAGTGTCAGAGTATGCTGCATTTACTATTTTAGTTTAAAAGTAATTTACTTGATAACAGTAATTGTGTTAGGATTGTAGAATTGTGGGTTCTCTCCATTCTAAAATGCTTGTATTGCTTTATCACTGTAATAGTTTTCAAGTGAATATGAAAATGTTGAAACATGGAAATATCTTTAAGAAATTAAAAGTGTAGGATATGAAATGGTAAGAGATATTTGGCTATGGCGATATTAAAGTAAACACATGAGGACTAAAAGGGACTGGGGTAGAAAACTATTTTTTAAAAATGAAAGAAAATTATTTGGGAAATCCTGCCCCTTCACCATTTTAATAGCTCGAGAGATTTTTATCTCCAAAAACAAGCAGTGGTAATTTCTACATGTAAAAATCATAATGTAGTTCATTGAATTTAAAAAATGCTCTGTTTAGATGAAGATTATGGAAGAGATTCAGGCCCTCCAGCTAAGAAAATTCGGTCATCTCCTCGAGAAGCTAAAAATAAGAGGCGATCTGGGAAGAATTCACAGGAGGATAGGTAAGAGGCATTAATCTCTTCCTGCTTACACTGCCCCACTGGAAGTAAGGGTGGTCTCTGATATCTTAAATTAGTGGAATCTCTGTTTACTTTGGGAAAGTGCTTGTTTGCATATTTCTTACTATCTCAGGCAGTGCTTCTTGAGTCTAGAAGTTACCCTCTTTAAGGTCATGAGATTTGCTTAGACTCAACCTGGAATCCAAGGTTATCTCCAAGAATGCCTTTGTCACTACCTCAAATCTCTGAACATAAGCAGAGAGATTGCTTAAGTATCTAATTTGTTACCTAATGTTAGTATTGACGTTTTCATTGTAGTAATAGCAGAATGATCTCTCCTGTTCAGTCACCCAGCCCTGGCAGAATCATAACTAAAGCTTATAGAAGCCTAAGTCGTATAGCCTGCTGAGTTTACTGTCTATAATCAATTCTCCTTTGTTCAGATACCTTAATCATTCATGAGGGTTTTTCTTTTTTTTTTTTTTTTTTGCCTTTCCTTTTGTTTTAAAAACAAGTTCACAGGAGTTGTGATTTTAACTGTAATTCTTCATTAGACTAGGATATTGTAGGGTTTTTTTTTTGTTGTTTTTTTTTTAAGATTTTATTTATTTATTTGACAGAAACACAGCCAGAGAGGGAACACAAGCAGGGGGAGTGAGAGAGGAAGAAGCAGGCTTCCCGCCGAGCAGGGAGCCTGATGCCGGGCTCAATCGCGGGACTCCAGGATCATGACCTGAGCCAAAGGCAGACGCTTAACCAACTGAGCCACCCAGGCGCCCCAGGATATTGTAAATTTTGCCTCTGCTATCACAGATCTACACACTTTCCATACTCAGTGTAGCATAACTTTAAGACCTTCTTTTTTTTTTTAAAGATTTTATTTATTTGACAGAGAGAAATACAGCCAGAGAGGGAACACAGGCAGGGGGAGAGAGAGAGGGAGAAGCAGGCTTCCTGCTGAGCAGGGAGCCCGATGTGGGGCTCAATCCGGGGTCTCCGGGATCATGACCTGAGCCGAAGGCAGCCGCCCAACCAACTGAGCCACCCAGGCACCCCACTTGAAGACCTTCTTAATGACGGTGATGATCGCTACCATTTAGATTCTTTGCCAGTCTCTACTATGTGCTAATTTGTATTTATTATAATTTAATTATCATAACATCTCTATTAGGGTAATACTAGCTTAGAGAAGGGTTTAGTGATTTATCCAAGGTTATCCAGCACATGGACCAACAGGTTTTGGACTCCAGAGTCCACGTTTTAACCATTAGGTAATGCTTACAGATAATACTGGTAAGTAGGAGAGTTCAAAGAAATGAAATCTTACCAGTTCTTCCAAGATACTTACCTTCAAGTACTAAAATCTTACAAAATCCCACACACAAGTCTTTCCGTTGTGAATTCTCAGGATGCTGAATTTGTAGAAATGACAGTATTTATCGCCAATATTTTCTTTCCTGGAAAATTTCAGAAATGTGGTTTTGAGGAAAAACAAGACAAAATTTTGTGCTGTGGGAAGACAAGTCTTCCATGGTTTTGTAGTATCTCTCTAATCCAGTTTTATATAACAGCCCAACTTCAGTTCTCTTTCATTATATTCATTTTTTATATTTCTCTTAGGAATGAATTTCTCTGTCCCCCGCTACCTGTTACAATGTCTCAACAATATAATTAATATCTAGCCTAAACTTTTCTTTGTTCTAATCATTTGGTTTTATTTTTTCTTTCCCAAGTGTCAGGAGTCATTGAAATACAGTTTTTATTGACATTGTATTAACTGCCTTATGTAGTTTATTCCCTCAGACCATTGTTGTGTTGAGTTTTCTGTTGCTCTCTACTTAAAAATTCAGCTTTTACTTGACTTTATTGTAATCGGACTCAAGAAGTAATGGTCTCAGGCGCCTGGGTGGCTCAGTGGGTTGAAACCTCTGCCTTCGGCTTAGATCATGATCTCAGGTTGCTGGGATAAAGGCCCGCATCAGGCTCTCTGCTCAGCAGGGAGTCTGCTTCTTCCTCTTTCTCTGCCTGCCTCTCTGCCTACTTGTGATCTCTCTCTCTCTCAAATAAATAAATAAATATTTTTTTAAAAAAGAAAGAAAGAGGAAATTCTGTTAAAAAAAAAAAAGTAATGGTCTCTATAAACCTAATAATAAAAGAACTAGAGAAAATAATAGTTCATCGTTGTGACTTGTGAATTAAGTGCTTATTTTGCATAAAAACATTTAGAATAATCACAGGTTTCAAAATTCGTGTGTCTTGGGTCAGATTGCTTAGAAAGAAATATATTTGGCTTTTCTCTTTGTTCGGGAATCTTGGGTTTGATAGTTTGTCATTTGAGTGTGGTCTAGATTATAGGAAATACCAAAAGCGATTTACAAGTCCTGCTATTTGAAAAAGCTATGAAAGCAGTTTTTATGTATGAGTGTTTCTTTTTTTGTTTATTGGAATTTCTCATTGGATCATAAACTGTTAGCACTGAAGAGAGTACCAAGTGATTTGCTTGGGATCATACAACTAGTTAATGACAAAGACAGGACACTAGAGCCCAGATTGCCAAGTTAAGATTTGTAAGGCCATAAAGCGTGCGTCTTTGTGACTTAAAAAAAACTGTTTTATAAAACTTTCCATTGAACTTTGAAGCACCTTCTTCTTATATTTTTTTTAAAGGTTTTATTTATTTGACACAAAGAGAGAGAGAGAACACAAGCAGGAAGAGCAGCAGGCAGAGGGAGAGGGAGAAGCAGGTTCCCCGCTGAGCAAGGAGCCCGATGTGGAGCTCCATCCCAGTATCCTGGGATCATGACCTAGACGAAGGCAGCTACTTAACCATCTGAGGCACCCATGAAGTACATTCTTTTATTATTTTACTTTGCTGTGATCTTGAGCTGACTTTCTTTTCTCCGTGATACAGGGCAGGTCTATGTGTTGGTATTTCTTATATATTAGAAATATTGGAGGCAAAAAATATAAGAGTATTGCCATTTTGTTTTAGATAAATTTTTAGGGATACTATAATTTATATGCTTGCACTCCAATTTCCTTTAATAATTGTGTTCTAGGTGTTTTTGCCTCTGTATTTGGTGCTATCCACTTATTTGCCTATTTTTGCACCATTCATGCATTATGTAGTTTACTTTTAGTATTTTTATACTCTGCCTCTGACAACAGAGAATTGTTTTTTTATTAAATGTTCTTGTGAGGGGCGCCTGAATGGCTCAGTTGGTTAAAGATTTGCCTTTGGCTCGGGTCATGATCCCAGGGTCCTGGGATCAAGCCCCGCATTGGGTTCCGGGCCAGTGGGAAACCTTGCTTCTCCTTCTCCCTCTGCCTGCTGCACCCCCTGCTTGTGTGTGTGTGTGTGTGTGTGTGTGTGTGTGTGTGTGTGTGTGTGTGTGTGTTTTCTCTCTCTCTCTTTTTCTCTCCCTGTCAAATAAATAAATAAAAATCTTAAAAATAAATAAATGTTCCCATGAACCAGTCCTTAGCCATAGGTGAGAGATTTTTCAGCCTGTGTTTGAGATGCCATCTTTTTTTCCTTTGGGTTGGAAGCAGTATTTTCCAAAAGTAGATAAAATTGTGCTTATTCATTAGCATCCCTGTAAAGTTAGGGAAATAATG
Source organism: Spilogale gracilis (assembly GCA_004023965.1). Lineage (NCBI taxonomy): Eukaryota > Metazoa > Chordata > Mammalia > Carnivora > Mephitidae > Spilogale > Spilogale gracilis. The sequence goes on along the minus strand of PITA01008902.1, from coordinate 55,808 downwards.
GAAGCAGTTTCATTTCTCAGCCTCTGTTTGAACATTTCATCTACAGAAGAGGTGTTCTTCAGTGTTCTTCCCTGTCAGAGACACCGGGGATCTGTGTTCACTTAGATTTTGATCTAAGACTTTGAAACTTTTCCCCTCCTTCCCTTTCTAGTGAGGACTCCGAAGAAAAAGATGTGAAAACCAAGAAGGATGATTCTCACTCAGCAGGTAGTAAACAGTTTTTAATGTAATCAGTGATTGATTTGTGTCTTTATTCATTGGATTGTTTAATAACCAGTTTTCTAATCATGTCAGGCACTGCTGTAAATACTGGCATTACAAAGAGGTTTCCATCTTTGAAGAGCTCAGTGCTGGTGACTTCCACATCCCCTGTGAGGGTGTTTGTTAACCACTTGACACGCTCTGTCCCACCCTGGAATTTCTGATTCAGTAGGTCCCAGTGGGACACTGGGGCTTTGTTTTTTTAAAAAAATATTTACAGATTATTCTCCTGCATAATAACATTGGAAACTATTTACATGAACAAATAACAGACATCAGACTAAATTGATTTAAAAGAGCATGTATAATACTAAGTGACATAAAGCTCTAGAAAGGGGAGGGGGCGGTGATGGACTCTGGGGTAAAGAGCAAGCAAAGGATCTTTTCACCCTTATGTGTTTCAGCGGGCAAGTAGGCCTTTGAAACAGTAGCCTCAGAGAAAGCTTTCTTGGTAAGAATTTTAACTCAGAAGAATGAATGGAGACTCCATGGCAAATAAAATCTTAAATCCTGATTACTTGTTGGTATTTATATTTCTGAATTGAACTCTTCTCAGTACTGAGGGTTTATTCTAGGTTGCTCCCAACCACTTTAGTTTTGATCAACACTCCCCTGCTTTTGCCTTCCTGGATTTCCCTTTCAGTGAGATCACTGTTAGCTAATGTTTGGAGGGGTAGACAAAGTTCCACTGAATTCAGTCCACTAAGCTGTTTGCTTTCGTTCCTTTTCTAGCCTGTTACCTGAATGCCTAAGTTGAAAATAAAATACATTTTGTAACTTAGAATACCATCATTGGGCTCAGACCTTTGGAGAACAGTCTCCTCTGAGCCCACCAGTGATAAATAAGCCTCTGATCCTCCAAAAAGAAAAAAGAAGAACATCATTGGAAGACAGTCTTCCCCTCATCTCTTTAAAGATGCTTTTCTAGGGGCAGCTGAGTGGCACAGTTCATTCAGCTTTTGACTCAGGTCCTGATCTCAGGGTCTTGAGATCAGGAACCCTGAGTCTTTGTGGAGGCTGCTTTACATTGCCTCTCTGCCCGTCCCTGCCTCCCCCAAAACCCCCCACCCACCCTGCTCACGCATTCTCTCTCTTAAAAAATTCTAACTTTAGTTTCTGAAAACCATGAACATAGATTGAAATATAATTGATAATTTTAGGGTGTCGCACTGATATAAGTTTAAAATACAGGAAGCGTGTATACACCTAAGTCCAGCTTTATGACTACTTCAAACTGCATACCTGTGCTATTTTCTGTGCAATGATGAGGACATAATCTTTCTCAAGTTCATTCTTTGAATTTTAGCTCTTTTGTGTATTTTGTAGGAATTTTTAAGGATAGAATTTACCCCGTTTGAATGAAATAAAGCTGCAGGTTCTATCTCATACTGGCTTTTCTAGTCAGCCATCAGATAAACGCACAACTCCTTGATCGCTGCCTTGTAACTTTGATATTACAGAGGACAGCGAAGACGAAAAAGAAGATCATAAAAATGTGCGCCAGCAGCGGCAGGCAGCCTCTAAAGCAGCTTCCAAGCAGAGAGAGATGCTCATGGAAGACGTGGGTAGCGAAGATGAGCAGGAGGAGGAGGAGGAGGCGCCCTTCCAGGAGAGTACGTGAAGCTGCCTTGTTACTTGGGTTGGGGTTACAGTTTGTGACCTCAATACTTCTGTGTTGTGACAGCTGCTAGACATTCCAGCCAGTCCCTTAAATTAGATATTTGCTGTTAGAAGAGATGGCTATTTTAAGAGGTTCAAGGATTCTCTTGATTATGATATCCATCGTTTGAACTCAACAACTAAAAAATTGTTGAAGTTAACAGTTACATGGCTGGTGTTGCGATTAGGATTTGTATTTTGGCTTCGGAGCCAAAGGTGTAGACCTCTTCCCGCAACAACAGCAAACAGAAGTGTTAATAGCAGAATTTAGATGTTTCAGACATTACTTAGATTAATAAGTTGTGCATTTTTGCTTTGTATTTAGCTTTCTCGTTTCATTTATTCATAGTTGGGCCAAACACACTAAATTGGTTCTGTTCCATTTCCCTGGTCTCCCCAGTACTATAGGGGAGCGATGGAACTACCGAAAGTTGTTTGATGGAAAAAAAAAAGTTCAGTAATGTCTTCAGTGTTTATTCAGATTAAGTTTTATCTCTTCCTGTTTTCAACTGACTCTTTAAACAAGTCAGTGGCGCAGCCCTCGTGCATGTGCTTAGCCCTACCCTACCCATGGAGCTGGTGAGGACTCTAGCCAGACCGGTGGCACAGCCGCCACCAGAAGCCAAGAGTGTCTGACTCCCCAGATCCCGTCCTCCCGTCATGCTTAGCGCTGTCTCCCTTTGTTCCCTTGGAAGGAGGTATGCACTAAGTTAGACGTTGAATTTCTTCTTTCCTCTCAGAAGATTCCGGCAGTGATGAAGATTTCCTAATGGAAGACGATGATGACAGTGACTATGGCAGTTCAAAAAAGAAAAACAAAAAGATGGTCAAGAAGTCCAAACCTGAGAGAAAAGAAAAGAAAATGCCCAAACCCCGGCTAAAGGCCACAGGTGAGTTGTCTACCAATAAAAGGAAATGGCTGCTTTGAAAAATTTCAAGAACCAATAAGCTTTCTCTACAGAAATTCTTCATTAGGGCTCAGCATTGGCCGTATGCCTCACAAGAATAAGAAAATTCTGCGAGGATCTGGTCTTCCACACTGGGAAGGATCACTTACTAGTAAGGATGCCGGCCCCTGCCGCAAGAGTCTGGTGGCGCAGCCCCATCTGCTGCCTCCCACAGCGGGATCTGCAGCGACCCGTTGCCTGACTATAGAAATGCTACAACAGAGCCATGGCTGTGCTTCTCCCCGCCCGTGTCATAACCCCAGCAGCTAGGAAGGACCTGAACGAGTGAAAATGCACACCTGTAATCATAGATTTCAGTCCTCTGGTCTGATCCTTGCACCGTCCTTTGTGCTAGAGTGAAACCACGCTTGGCAGCATGGATTCATTTTCTTGGAGCCATTGTGGTTGCTGCTAGACAGTCTCTTAGTCCCAGCTAGCCTCTCAGGAGATCAGAAAGCTAGATTTGCTTTGTTTTTTTTTCTGACAGATGGAACTGGTGATTTTTTTATTTTTTACTCATCACTTCTCACTGCTGGGTGGGAATCATGGAATTGTCAGAAGTTCCTTGACGAGGGCACCCGACTGGCTCAACCATAGAGCATGCGACTCTTGATCTCGGTCGTGACTTCGAGCCCCATGTTGGGCATAGAGTTTACTTTAAAAAATAAAATGGCACATCCATAGAAGAAAAAATCTGATGATTTCAGTTTCTGCTCACGTTGTTTTATCCGTTCTTTTTGACCCACTTTTTAAAGATGACTTTTATCATAAACAACTTGTGTTCATAAACCACTAAGGATAGTTTGCAGTTTCTGTAGAATCCTGTTTCTTTATTATAAGCCTTATTGCTAACACAGCACCATAGTGTTGGCAAGAGTGATTGGGAACCAGTGCCCACCTTGATTTTTAGTCAGTTGGGGTATGGTCCTTATAGATTCAATTCTTAAGGTTTTGTTTTGTAGCCGATTTTTATTTAAAGATCTTCTCTTCTCTTCCCCATACTGGTATTTTTCTTCTTCCAGTGACACCAAGCCCTGTGAAAGGCAAAGGGAAGGTGGGGCGCCCCACAGCTTCAAAGGCATCAAAGGAAAAGACTCCTTCTCCCAAAGAAGACGACGAGGAACCAGAAAGCCCTCCAGAAAAGAAGCCCTCGGCAAGCCCTCCACCTGAGAAATCAGGGGACGAAGGGTCTGAAGATGAAGCCCAGTCTGGGGAGGATTAAAAAAGTGATGTTGGTTTGGGGAGAGATTTTATTTAAAAAAAAGAGAAAAAAAAAAAGAAAAAGAGGGGAAAAAAAAGAAAACCTACTTAAGATAGAACATGGTTTTGGCTATGGCTTGACTCATGGGCTTTCAGTGCTTTTTTTCCTTTTCTTGAAAATAACATTCTCTCTCTCTTTTTTAAGAAAACCATTGTAAGTTTAATTTACCTTTTTGTCTGTTGGTCCTCTCTTTGCCATCACACTTCTTTCCCACCCCTTCCCAGTGAAAGCCATGTCAAAGTAATCACTGGATTGACTGCTTCACCTTTTTATTTTTAATGGAAAGTATACCCCAGTTGTAAAGCAATAAGATTTGAGATGAACACTATGGAAATTTTGCTTTTTGCTAAATGGTAGCAAGCTGAACCGTAATCAAAAAACGTAGAAGGGTTTTAGTTAAAAATGATTGCTTCTTTCTCTACCTGGACTTAAAAAAATCAGTTGTTATCTAATACAAGTCTATATGTCTATATATATAAGTATAGATATCTTTAAAAAATCATGATGTTAAACTTCCACTGATGGGGCAGATGAATTTTGAATTGTTACTAAAAGTATTACTATTTTTTACCTTGGGGGCAAGGCAGGGAATGGTGTGTACCTGACCTTGTTTGAGGGTATGGTTTTTGGTTTTTTGGTTTGGGATTTTGGTTTTGTTTTTCCAATTTCATCACTTGTTATCTCAAAGAGACCCGGAGCCAGTGATCCTTTTATCCTGTTACAGTCTTTCAGGAGCTTTAAAAGAACAAAAAATAAAAATAAAAAAAAAAATAGGCAAGGGCCACCAAAACTTAAATCACTCTTGATTTCCTATTTCATTCTCTAATGGTTCATGTTTTTAAATATATATGTATCCTGTTTCTTGGATAAAGTTTTACCAAGGATCCCAAAAAAAAAAAAAAAGTTAGAATTTAAATGGCAAGATCTATACACCAGAGTGGATTTCTTCTTAACTGACAATGTTTAGGTTTTAAGCAAATAAAGTACCAATTAATGTGAAACTCAATCACAAGGACTTGAGATTTTTTCCTTTATGAAAACAGAAAATTGAAATTCTTTTATGCCAAAAATGTGCATTCTGATCCCATGAACCATGCTCTGTTTTTATTTGGGGCTAGGTGATTTTTCTTTTCACATACCTATCTTCCCATTTCTTTGTGGACACATGAAGTGCATCTCTCTGTTTCCTGCTCCTACGTAGGGTACCACTGTATACCCCATCCCCAAAGCCTGCCAGCTCTGCTCTGAGACATCATTTCTCTTCGCTCTCTTCCTCACTTCCCTCACATCCTGTGCTTGACTGGGAGTGTGGTAAATGCCACTCCCACACCGCTCAGTTTGCTTTTGTCTTTCTCCTGGTGCCCCTGCTTTACTGCTCACGTAGCTTAAAGCAGAAGTTTCAGGGGCTCCAAGCCAGGGAGACCTTGTAGGTTAGGAGCCTATGTGCCACTGAGAACAGACTTTCCATGCCTTATGAAAGTAGTCGGGAGGTAGTTTTGTAGGTTTGATCCTCCACATCCTGATACCATGAGCTCATGGGAGCAAGGGTTAGGGGTCTTAGTGTGCTAATAAGTTGAAAAAAATAGTGAAATTTAACCTCTGCCTTTTTAGGTAGGTGTGCTGCTTTGATACCTTACGCAGTTTTCTTTCTGTCTTTTATGTTAGAGCATGTTTTTCTCTCAGACCATGTGGCTTTCTTGCAGATGTTCCTAGGACAAAAGGTTATTTAAGGAATATTTTTACTCTGATTTTTAAGACACTTTAAAGACTATCCTGCCTCTGTGACTTTTTAAAATAACACCCAGCAGCGGAGTCATTTCACTGTTGTGCACTTACGCACATTAGAAAATGAATTTGGAGATTTTAGTACTTGGCCAAAAATGCAAAACTTGAAAGTATGTTGCAGTTGGATTGTTATCTTTCATGATGGTTAACTGTAGAGTTGTGAACTTTGTAATGAGGGTGATAAAGATTATTCTGTTTGCTTTAGTGGGTTTGTTCAGGTATCCAATTTTAACAAGAAAGTTCATGTTCATCTAGTAAAAGACCTCTCAGTGTTTCCACCATGCACTTCTGTTTTTAGGGGTTTATAACCTTTAAGTCCTACATTCCTAGTAACATTTGGACTTTTTCTTAGATTATGTTTCATGAATATGGGGGGGCTCTTTTAAAACTTTAGTCTCGGTATTTTATGTAACATGGTCTCTTTAATATATTAATCTAACTAACATCTCTGATAGAAGCTCATTGTTTAGAGGTAATCCTGTCTTCTAGGTGACTTGTGTGTATTTGGTTGCGATCCCTTTTTTAAAAAAGTCGTGAGATTGAAAAATGTCTTCTATATTTCTAATGGACTAGACAGAAGAATCTGTGTCCCCAAGTAAGACAGGCTCTGAATGACCTTTGTTTTCTCCACTTTTTATGGATGATTTAAAACACGCTAGTCTTCCCCTCCAATCATGCATGCATGTGCTGTCTCAACTGGAACTAGGTGCTCAGTAGTCAGGCTCTATAGCGTCATCAGGACGGGGTTACAAGCTAGAATCTGACAGTGACTGGCCATTGATTGGCACCGCCTTTGACTCAACTCCGTGTTTCCCTCCAGTGTGCCTATGGTGAAGTGGCAAGAGCGCCGTTCACGGTCTTGTTTGCAGTGCTCAGGAAATGGGACGTTCACTTGCAAGGTACTTGTTTGTGGTACCTGATTTCTCTTAGCTCTTAGGTTTACCTCTGGAACCTGGATCTAGGCAGCTATGCTGACTGACACTACATTCTGGTTCTCCCGATTCTGTATTTCCAGACTTCCCTCCCCAGTCGTCCACAGCCAGAAATGGGTAGTTTGGATCTTCTTAAATCCGTAACTTGCTGCTGCTTTTAGCTCTCCCCGCCTCAGATAAAATCAGTGGAGGGGGCCCACAGGATACACGTTGACTTCAGTGATAGTAGGTTTGTCGGGCTTTCTGAAACCTCTCCCCCTTTCCTAGCCCCACCTCCCTATGGCATCCATGACCGGAAATTACTGGGTGTGTCCCCCTTTAGGGAGGTAACAGTGGAAGTGTTTCCCTCTGGAAGAAGAGTAGTGCTTCATTTCCCATGAAGGAGCCTGGATACGGTTCTTTTTCACCCCACAGTAACTGCTTTGGTCCATTTCAATTCTCAGTTCACACTTAACTCTTGGCACAAGTTGAAAGAGCATTTTCTTATAGGTAACAAATCAAGAGTGGAATTTGAGGTTATGGTCCAGTAAATGACACTTGTAAATATGGTCAGCTAGACTGAACTTGACACTTATTTTTTTTTAAGTTTCTTTTATCCATGAACATACAAGTATCAAGTGGATTTTAGATTGCAAGTTGGGAGAAGGAGCTGCTTTTCTTCTTTTCTTTAAACCAGTTTAGGAGATGCCTTGAGAGTAGTAGGTAGGCAAGGGCAGAATTCACCAGGAGCAACAGGGAAAGCTTTAGAAAAGATCCTGTGGCCGTCGTTGCTCTTCTAAAGAATAGGGGTTTGGATTTGACCGGTTCTTTGAGTTCCTGCATCCCCAGTAGCTGCACAGTGAAGAAACTGTCACCTTAGGAGTTTGGAAAGGCCAAAACCTGGCTTCTGCTCTATCGTGGCATTCAGATGACTTCAGCAGAACAAGTAATAGACATTTCCTGCCATGGGATAGAGAAGATATAACAAGCTGTTCGCTCTTGGGGTCAGAAAATTGTCTTTTCTCTGTGCATAGAGCTGGGTTTATTGGAAAAAGGTCTTAGTTTGAATATTGGGACATCAAGCTATCTATAGCCAAGTTTCCATCTGCAACCCATTTTCTCTTCCTCTTGGAATAAACTTGATACAGATGACTCTTTGAATCCCAAATCCCTAAGTTACACTTTTTTTCAAAGTCTAATTCACAAAATTCACAGTGGTGCTGACTGTGTATTAACCACTATTGGGAAAAGTCCTGTCAACCTGCCTGTTGCCATGCCAATGGAGGGACTGAGCTGGTGACATCTGAGCATGCTTTGTGTGGCTGGTGGAACGCCACCATTGTGCATACACTTTGTACATCGGGGTGAAGGGAGGGTTTTCTAGATTTATGGGGGGAGGGTAAAATTGGGATTTTTTTTTTGTTGTTCCTTTTTCAATGGGGTGTAGGGGTATAGTACTCAGCTTATGCCCTAAATAATATGTATAAACTTCCCCTCCCGAAGTATTGTGTGGGTGTGTGGGTGTGAGTGTGTGTATGTGTCCGGCAGTGAACCTTTGTCTTCGGGAAATTAGTGAATTCTTTTCTTCTTTTCCTCCAGAAGTATTTGTTACAAGATTTGTAAATAAGAGCTCTAAGTAGAGTTGTTTACCATGGACATGTTGCAGCAAACCTTACACACCTGATTCCTGCAAGATTTAAGGAAAGACTTGAAGACTTGCCAGCAGCCAAGTTCTCAGTAATTGTTTGCCTTGAGTCATCTTTCAGACTTTGTTTTTGCCATCTCTAAAATTCCCAGTCTTCCTTGATTTTAGTTCTTAATCTTCTGTGTTCTGAGCAGGAAGGATTATAGAGAGGAACCTGTTTAAATGTATTTAATTAGTCCATGGGCTGAGACGGGGGGCATCCCTTTCTTAATACTGCGGTGTTGCTAGATACATGATGAGACACCAGGGGGCTGGGCATCCTTGCCGTCCCTTCACGGTGCTGACATCTGCAGCGTGGTACTAAGGAAGTTAAAGTTTGAATGTAACCACTTTATTTAAAAGATTTCCTTTTTAATTTAAATGAAATGAGGTTGAAGTGAACATGATTTTGTTGACCATGTTCGTGAATTATAGATGCAACATGCATTGGTAGACTTGTGTGATGGTCTTTTGTGATACTTAATTTTTACATATCCCAGTCTCTGTATGTATCTGCATAGACAAAGAAAAAACCAACTCCTGCTTTCTTTTATCGAAGGGTCTCCAGGACTGCGTGTCTGCTCCTGAGCTCTGTTTTGAGTATGTGTATCCTTTGCTTGTATTTTGTATTAAAAAAAAATAAGAAAAAGAACCCTTTATTGTTGAGCATGTTGGCATTGTCCCCTTTATTTTTTTCTCTTTTTGGGACATATGAAGCAAGTTATTCTTTTTCTGTATCTTTTTTTTTCTTTTGTAAACTTTTTGTTTTGTTTTGTTTAAAAATGGCTTTATAAAAGGGCTTTTATAACCCAGACGTGTGCTCTGTGTACTTCTTATAACACTCAAGCAAACACACTGACTCATTATATGGCTGATCGCCTCGACCTGTCAGCTCCCAGTCCAGCCTGACTTCAGGGGGGAAACTCCTTCCTGAATGAATTCTTTAGAGACTAACAGTGACTATCACTGTTGTTGGTGACAAGAAAGGCATGTCTTACGGCGACTGGGTGGCTCAGTCGGTGGGCATCTGCCTTTGGCTCAGATCATGAACCCAGGGTCCTGGGATTGAGCCCCACATCGGTGGGAAGCCTGCTTCTCCCTCTTCCACTCCGCCTGCTGTGTTCCCTCTGGCTGTTTCAAATAAATAAAAATCTTAAAAAAAGAAAGAAAGGCATGTCTTGTCTCAAAAGTCAAAAAGAGTCATTAAATAGTGTGGAATGAATATATCGTAGATTCCCTAACTTCTGATAATCGGGAGCATTGAACTAGGTGCACGAGTTTTCCTAGTTAGCATTTTCCTCATTGTTCACATCCAAGCAAAATTCTTCAGCAATAATATATAGAAGAAAATATTTATACTTAAAAATCAGACATTTGCATTCAGTTTCAAATACCTGTATGAACCACACTAACCTGCAATTTAGAACTAAATATTACTTAGATATATGGTTTAAGAACCTTCTCTTTTCTTTTAAAGATACCCTTTTTTTTTAAAAAGATTTTATTTATTTATTTGACAGAAACACAGCCAGAGAGGGAACACAAGCAGGGGGAATGGGAGAGGGAGGAAGCAGACTTCCCACCGAGCAGGGGAGCCTGATGTGGGGCTGGATCCCAGGCCTCTAGGATCACGACCTGAACAGAAGGCAGATGCCTAACTTGAGCCACCCAGGTGCCCCTAAGAACCCTCTTTAGAATTGGACTGATATTGTATCTATTGGGGTTTTTATTGTATTCAACCTTTCCCCTTGTTTACATTCTTGCCTTGTCATCTAAATATTATAATTAACATACAGACTGAGCTTGGCTTTGGGATTAAATGCTTTGGCATGCTGTTACTGATCAGTGACTAGATAACTTCATTTCTTAGAGTTGCCTGTTCCAGGTCAAAGTTGACTTCAAAAAACCAGCCGCTTTTCCTCAAGTCTCTAGGTGTTTCGGGGCCAGTGGGTGACTCAGTCGGTTACATGTCTGCCTCTTGATGGCTGTTCGGGTCATGAGCTCAGTCCCTGCTCCTTGCTGGGCTTGGAGCCTGTTGTTGAAGGTTCTTTCTCCCTCTCCCTCTGCCCCTCTGCCCTTTCCCCCTCCCCACCTCCGTTACTCACGTGCCCCCACTCTCCCTCAAAAAAAAAAAAAAAAACTGTCTAGGTGTTTTATGATTAACATACTGAATTTTTGTTTCAGTGCAATGCTGGAGAAATGTAGTCTGGTGTAAGGAATTTCAAAAACCATTGGGAGGACAAACATCAGAGGCCTAAGTGGGCCTGGCATTCCATCCCGTCCTCTACATGAGCCTCACCACGCCGGAATTGAACATTGCAGGTGTACAGCACTCTGCAATAGATGGACACTTTCTGTCTACATAATACCTTGCTGAGTTTTCCCAACAACTGAGACTGGCCAGATGTCTGTTCCTCCCCTTGTCGTGGCACAGAAACTGGCTCAGGGAGGACGCGGCTTGTCCTGGCTGGTGTTAGGCTACAACAAGGCTTTGAAATCAGGTCGTTGGCTCTGTGTGCTTTGAGGCGTCACAGCTGCTGCTGTTTCTAACACCGGTCTTCTGTCTAGTATAAATGGACTCCTTGCACATCCTTCCTGATAACTTTTGGACCATTTTGCTGTTTTTTAGCATCTCAGTAGCACTAATAAGGGAAGCCAGTCCTATAACAGCAAAGATCTAAAAGGAAAAATTTCTTCTCAGTAAGATATAAAAATGTATTGTCCATTTACCTGAAGGTCCTTGTGGCCCCTAGATATGAAGCTTCAAGTTATCTAAAAGCTTTTATTTTCTGGGTGCCTGGGTGCCTCAGGGGGTTAAAGCCTCTGCCTTCGGTTCAGGTCATGATCTCAGGGTCCTGGGACAGAGGCCACATCAGGCTGTCTGCTTGGCAGGGAGCCTGCTTCCTCCTCTCTCTCTGCCTGCCTCTGCCTACTCGTGATCTCTCTGTCAAATAAATAAATAAAATCTTTGAAAAAAACTTTTATTTTCTGACTTTGTCGTAAGATAGTGACTATTGACAGAAGCATTAAGTCATCTTGAACACACACACACACACACACGGCCCTTACACACACACACACACACACGGCCCTTACACACACACACA
>PITA01008902.1:30002-44093 GCA_004023965.1 Spilogale gracilis | reverse complement strand
GACACTTGTAAATATGGTCAGCTAGACTGAACTTGACACTTTTTTTTATAAATTTCTTTTATCCATGAACATACAAGTATCAAGTGGATTTTAGGTTACAAATTGGGAGAAGGAGCTGCTTTTCTTTAAACCAGTTTAGGAGATGCCTTGAGAGTAGTAGGTAGGCAAGGGCAGAATTCACCAGGAGCAACAGGGAAAGCTGTAGAAAAGATCCTGTGGCCATCGTTGCTCTTCTAAAGAATAGGGGTTTGGATTTGACCGGTTCTTTTATTTTTCTTATTATTTTAAATAAACCCTAGGCCCAGCTTGAGTCTTGAGCTCATGCCCGCGGGATCAAGACTCAAATGCTCTACTGACTGAACCAGTCAGGCATCCTCCCAATTCACTTTTAGATACTGTCCCCTGGTACTCAGGGTCCTCCGTATCAGGACACCCTCCCACCCAGTTGCATTAGAACGGTTCTGTGGTCCGTCTGCCCACATCATACCCTATCATATGCAGCTGTCATCTGTTGGTATTCTTTTTTTTCCTCTGGTTTTTTTTTTTTTTTTCTTTTCTGTTCTATAATCTAAGTGGCAAATGGGATCTCTTGATTCATGCACATTGGTCTGCTTATGTTCTCTTTTCACAACTCCCAAAACCTAAATGGATAATATCCAAAAATGAAAGGATATATTGAGATTTCAAAATGCGACTGTGAACTCTCGGCCCTATTTTGAAACAGGTGTTGTCTTTTGAAATTGCCCTCCAGCTCAAAAGTCTTGTCTCTTACACAAGCAACACGGACCCATGTTTGCATACACTGAATACTGAAACTTGTTTTTAAGGCCACTGGTACCTTTGGTCCTTTATCTTGATGGCATAATTCTCATTCCCTCCATTATCTTCATAGAATGGACAGGCACCCCTTTTGACATGTTTTGGCTACGAGAAATCAGTGTTACTTGTGGTGTGCCCCTGTTTCAGTCCGAGAGTCCTGGACAAGCATTGTGAAACAGATACCATACTAATTCTGGGGTCAGGGAGTGAGAGGACATACCCAGAGTTTCCATCCTAATGAAGCAAATGATAACTTAGCCATCCGGTAGCGAAATGTTGGAAATAATAGTTTGCCTTGATTTGGCCCTAAGGTAGCCCCTAGAGATGAGTTGTCTAAAAATTTGGGCCTTAAAAAGGGGGTGCCTGGGTGGCTCAGTTGGTTAAGCGACTGCTTTCGGCTCAGGTCATGATTCTGGACCTGAATTCCTGCTCGGCGGGAAGCCTGCTTCTCCCTCTCTCAGTCCCTCTGCTTATGTTCCCTCTCTCACTGTGTTTCTCTCTGTCAAATAAATAAATATAAATCTTAAAAAATAAAATAAAATAAATAAAAATTTGAGCCTTAAGGAATAGGCTGTGGAAGATTATGTATTTAAAGATTTTATTTATTTATTTGACAGAGAGAGATCACAACTAGGCAGAGAGGCAGGCAGAGAGAGAGGAGGAAGCAGGCTCCCTGCTGAGCAGAGAGCCTGACGCGGGCCTAGATCCCAGTACCCTGAGATGATGACCTGAGCCCAAAGCAGAGGCTTTAACCCACTGAGCCACTCAGGTGCCCTATATGACTACTATTTGTAATGTGTTAGCTATTAATAGATAATAATACATGTAGCAAATACGCACGCAAGCCCTTTCAGTAGAATGCGTAAGTCCACTCCCGTGGCTGATGTGAAGCGTAATGCATCTAATAGCTGTACTCTTCCCATCTCAGGCAGGGACAGGGATAGGTAGTCTGAACGTGGTCCGAGCTCTCCCGATGCCTGGCTACAAGCAATGAGGGTGGATGCTTTAGGTAGGGCTCTGAAGAAGGTAGAAAGTAATTGCAGCAAGAACAAGGATGGCCCAAACTTCTAGGATCAGATTACTGGTTTCGTAATTCTAGCTGATCGGCTATGTGGCAAGAAGTGATTCTCAGCCACAGCAAACTGAGTATGTGTAGTGATAGAGTCAATAAGAAGTGTGGAATGGAATGCTCTGCAGCCATGAAAAAAACAAAATCTTGCCATTTGCAACAACATGGATGGAACTGGAGGGTATTATGCTGAGTGAAATAAGTCAATCAGAGAAAGACAATTATCATGTGATCTCTCTGATGTGAGGAATTTGAGAGGCAGGGTGGGAAGTCATGGGAGGAAGGGAGGGAAAAATGAAACGGAATGGGACCAGGATGGAGACGAACCATAAGAGACTCTTAAGCTCAGGAAACAAACTGAGGGTTGCTGGAGGGGAGGGAGGTAGGAGGGGTGGGGTGGCTGGTGATGGGCATGGGGAGGGTACGTGCTGTGTGAACACTGTGAATTGTGTAAGACTCGCGATTCACAGACCTGCAGCCCTGAAGCAAATAATACATTATATGTTAATTTTTTTTTATAATGTTGCAATTTTTTATTTTTTCTTTTTTAAGATTTTATTTATTTATTTGACAGAGAGAGAGATCACAAGCAGGCAGAGAGGCAGGCAGAGAGAGGCGGAAGCAGGCTCCCTGCCGAGGAGAGAGTCTGACGTGGGCCTTGATCCCAGAACCCTGAGATCAGAACCTGAGCCAAAGGCAGAGGCCCAACCCACTGAGCCACTCAGGAGCCCTATATGTTAATTTTTTTAAAAAGCGTGTAGAGACAGTAACATTGAAGAACACACATCCTCCCTTCGGTTCTCTTGCAGTTCACTCATTCAGCCTAGTGGAACAAAATACTAAGCCATTTTCAACTGTAGTCTTCTAAAGTTTTTAACAATAATGACATAGCAAAGCTCTTTCCTAAGACTCTCTTTTTGAGTTTAGAACTCCGTTGACATTCTGTGAGGATCTCGCAACATAACCTGGGGCTTTCAGTAACCTAACTTCATCTCTAACCTCTGACTTCATTTACCACTATCTCTCTTTGCCTTCTCTTGTTTTTGTGAATGAACGGTTTCTATGGGGATACTGTTTCTGGGGCAAAAATATTGTTTAAACATGAGCCAACTATGCCTAGAAGTGCTTGGGGAACCTGCTGCCCTGTGGACAGCCACAGTGCTGGCTCAAGTACAAGACGAAGAGCATTTCCTGGCAAACCTGGACCCGTGCAGAGCGGGGTTTCCAAAGCTTCACTGCAGGGAAGCGCTGGTGTGAATGCCCGTATGCAGGGTGGACAGGGCACCTGGCACCTCGGCAGAGAGATCAGCTGTGTCCTAGGCCTCACACAATGGGCCAGTCTTGGGCCTTCAGCGAAGTGGGCTGGTCCTCCTCTCCTCTTGCTTTCGCTCTCACGCTTTCCCCATGCCCTCAAGTGAAGCAACAAGACCTAATATTTGCTTCAAGGGCCACTCAGTCTTCTCTAGGAATCACACCAGCGAGCAGTCACTGAGAAGCAGATGCCCCACTCTGTTAAGGGCAGACAGTAATAATGCCAGACAGTGGAGGGGCCCCTGCTGGGCTCAGTCCGTAGAGCATGTGACTCTTGATCTCAGGTCTTGAGTTCAACCCTCACACAGGCCATAGAGATTACTTTAGGAAAAAATTAAGAAATACGTAATGCCAGACAGTGGAAATGGGAGTTTCCAGAACACCTGTTGCTTCTAGAGATTCCCCTCTGAATTAGCCAGCAGTATGTATTTTTTAAGATTTTATTTATTTAGGGGCACCTGGGTGGCCCAGTCAGTTGAGTGTCTGTCTTCAGCTCATGTCACGAACCTGGGGTCCTGGAATTGAGCCCCACATAGAGTTCCCTGCTCAGCAGAGAGCCTGCTTCTCTCTCTCCCTTTTTTGCTCCCCCTGCTTGTGTTCTCTCTCTCTCTCTCTGTAAAATAAAGATTTTATTTATTTGAGAGCATGCACGCACGAGTGAGAGAGACAGAGACAGAGACAGAGAGAACATAAGCAGAGGGGAGGGTGATAGGAAGAAGGAGAAGCAGACTCCCCACTAAACAGGGAGCCCAGTGGGGGACTTGATTCGAGGACCCCGGGATCATGACCTGAGCCAAAGGCAGATGCTTAATGACTGAGCCCCCCAGGTGCCCCGAGCCAGCAACATTTATTGGCAATGAAAATGACTATATCCCAAACCAAAAATTAGGACCTGTGGCATAGTGAAGACTTTTATCCTACTCCCGGATAGCAAACTCAGTCAAAGACACAGTTTGGCTCTCAGTGGCATTTCTGGGATATTTGTATGGTTTATGGAACTAAAGCATGAATTATTTAAATTTGGATTTTTCCAGAAACTGTACATGTTCAGCAGCAGAAATGAGAAGAACGCGTCATGCCCGCTCTAGCATGAGCAATCCTTTGCCAGTCTTTCCTCTTCTTGTGACCTGCTTCAAGAAGCTTTGTGGCTGATGGTGGCTGAAGCAAAAGATCAGTTTACGGGCTGATCTCAGGCAAGTCATCTACCCATCTGCCCCCCCCCCCATCTCCCCCACCTCCTGCCCGATTCCTCTTGTTATAGGAGGGGGATAATAAGGGCCCGATTCTCCCGTTGCACCTAACGCCTGGGAAAGCGCTCCTCCTGCACCTTGGTCGCCGTTGGCACTGGCGGCCAACCGGCCTCAAACAAAGGCGGCGATGTACCTCTAGGCAAGGTATGTGGTGGTGAGAACCTCCTTCCTGCAGAACCAAATCCTTTTAGCTTTGTCTCCGAAGTACAAATGAGTTATTTATTAGTAAGAACACTCTTGCAAAAGGGTAAACTTTAGCCAACCCATAATAGAGGGCAGCTTTTGAAGGGAGGGTTGAGGGACACCATCCCCTGGGTCACCTGCACTTCTGGAAGGGTTATTTTATTTTATTTTTATTTTTAAAAGATTCTATTTATTTATTTGACAGAGAGAAACACAGCTAGAGAGGGAACACAAGCAGGGGGAGTGAGAGAGGAAGAAGCAGGCTTCCCGCCGAGCAGGGAGCCCAGTGTGGAGCTTGAACCCCGGGATCAAGACCTGAGCTAAAGGCAGACGCTTAATGACCGAGCCACCCAGGTGCCCCAGGAAGTGTGTTTTAGTAGAAGTACACAGAGCTGTTGAATGTTTCTTCAGCATCTCTGAGGAAAAAAAATTTCATCCAGTGGTTACAAACTCCAGGGGACGTCTATTTCAATGGGACACACCCATCTGGATGAGAAAACTGATCAGAAATACTTGTCAGTTGCAAATTTTGGGGATATGAAATCACGATACTTTTGTTTCAGTCTTCCAAGTTTCATACCAGAGAGGAAGCCAGCAGGCCTTCCTCAGGAGCCGTTATCAGGGACAGAACCCAGGGGGCTCAACTGAACTGGTCTCGTGCTGCATCATGGCCGCCTGTGTTCTCACGATCCCGGAGCCTCATCGCTCTGCTTTTTTGGATGGCTCCTATCAGGAGAGCCTTTCACAGAAGAAGCCCGAAGCCCATCTTGGCAGCTGAACCTCAGGGATAAGCAACAGCGACATGGGTGCCTCCCTTCTCCCCCGCAAATTCTCTTCAGCCTTGGGGAAGAAAGACCCAATTTCAACAGAGAGTGAGGAAGCCTTTAAAAACAAAAAAATTGGTTTATGTAAGTTCAGTAACAGTCAGGCTATAAATCTTGACATTCTGGTCAGGAGCCTGTCATCCTGTAACAATCTCTTCCATCAGATTTGAAAGAACATCCTCTGTGCTTCTTGTGTAGATAAGATAACTCCCAGAAGTCGAAAGTTCCTCTTGTCACGTTATCTTGTTCGAGAAGCTAGAACTGGTCATTTTGGCTTTAGTAAAATTTTCACTTTTCTCAACCCAGTTACCATCACTGAGTTCTGTGAAAGTACATGACACATGCTTCCTCCTCGTTAGGCATTTTGGACAAGTGTCAGCATTTAAGGTCGTGAGAACCAGATTTTTGTTCCCTCTTATGAGTGTGGTATTAAGAAAACTTAGCTATAAACTAGGAAAGTTTACAGCCTTCTTGTCTGGAACACAAGAAAGTCGCAGTCTTCTTCTGGATTCAGAACCCCAGCTGGGCCACAGAGATGGATGTAAGGCAAGGGTCTCCACAGGAAGGTGTCTCCTCATGAAGGACGAGCCTGAGGAGTAAGGAATGCTGCCTCTTGAGGCTCTTTGCTCTACTCACTTGATAGTATGTCCATCAGACTTTCAAAAGAGATTTCTTCACCTGAGGTTTTTTTCTTTCTTTCTTTCTGTTTTGAAAGTAAAATTCTCTCTTTTTTTTTTTTTTGAAGATTTTACTTATTTGTCAGAGAGAGAGCACACAAACAGGGGGAGCAGCAGAAGAAGAAGGAGAACCAGGCTCTCCACTGAGCAAAGAGCCTGACGTGGGGCTCAATCCCAGGACCCTGAGATCATGACCTGAGTCGAAGGTAGACGCTTAACCAATTGAACCACCCAGGTGTCCCTCAACATAAAATTCTTAAATGATAGTACACATGCTTATTTTCTAATCAGTGTCATAGAAGAGATTAATAATTAATAACTCCATGCAACTGTTACATGCATCAGAAAGCAATTTATTAAGAATTCTGCGATCTGATATACTTTGACACCCATAGGAAAGAAAGTGCTTTTAGGCAGTGATCTCAAAATGTGATCTTAGGACGAAGAGCGTTAGCATCAGCTGAGAACCTGTTCAAAGGGCAGAATCTCTGGTACCATCCAGACCTACTGAAGCAGAGACCACAGCGGTGGGGCCCAATGGAATGCGTTTCACAAGCCTTCTGGTTAATTCTGGAGCACACTGACATTTGAGAACCACTGGTGGCTTAAATCATGCCAAAGGATCAGTGGAACCCAGTCGTTGCCCTTTTCTCCTGATTGGAAAAGGCAGCTTGACCGAGGTGACGATACTGAGACAGAGCAGTCATTGTATCCTTTTGGGGTTTGGCCCAACAGCGCCAATGAAATCCTATAGCTGAATCCTTATTTGCCTTTCCCAGAAATAATTGTCTCCATCCTTGGATGCTTCATCTCTCTGTAAGAGTCCCCGGAGACAAGACTGATCATTTTCCGTTCGATGAGTCCCAGTCACAGGTGCCCTCTGCTACCTCTGCTTTTTCACCGTAACTCAAGGATGCTGTTGGCTATTGACTCCAAGCCTTGGTTTTGAAGGCTTTTTTTTCATTCTCTTCCTGGAAAGACAGCTGGACCCTGAAAATGTCTTTGACAAAGCACAGATGTTCATGTTCAAGAACGGAGCAACGAGAACATTTATGGTAACATCTCTTAATAACATACATCTCACCCTGGGAAACTCACTTGGCTGTTAAGTTCTACTTCTTCTGATGTTGTATTAATCACAACAGTAACTCCTATTTCTGAGTGGGAGGAACTGTCTTCAACATCTACTATGCCTTCTTTCCTTAAAGCCTCACGACAGTCTCTTCAGATCCCAGTAGTATCGCTATCCCTAATTTAGAGGGGAAGAAACGGAGGTCTTGACATCCTCAAACCATGTACCCCAGATCCCATAGCCCAACAACCACGACACTGCAACCTTTTTTACTGACTAAGGTCAGTGCTGATCTGCTGTATTTTGGTTCCTTTCCCTGGCTTCCCAGAATATCCAGCCTCTAGCAGAAGCATCAGGACTCAGTGGATTGATGGAAAACAGATGAAAAGAGAGATACAATGAAATGCAAACCAGAGCTCTTGACCCGAGCCAAAAGCTCAGGGACCAACACTTGGGTTTGGGTTCTCCATGAACCGACCAGCTGGGCCTTGCTTCCCAAGGCACTTCACCTCCCTGGTCTGTTTCTCACTGTTAACTATGCGAGTAAGGTGTACTTCTCAGAGTTGGAGTGTGTCCTAAGTGAAACTGCCTCCGCGTAGTATTTCTACCCCAGGGGATGACAGGTTAGTGATACATCAGCAGCATAAGCAGGAGCCCAGCCCTGGAACTACAGGGCCTTCATTCTTGCTGCCAAGGCAAGTTACATTTGTGCTTTCTCTTGGGATGATGGTGCAATCTACGTGAATAAGGTGTCGGGAGGATGGGAACCATTCCTTGCCTCCGCACTGCTGGCGCCTTATCCTCTGAGCATCCCAGTGCCTTGCTTTAGGCACTATCTGTTTATTTATATTTTGTCCTACAAAGTCGCTGGCAAACAACAGGCTTCTTATGTACATTTCAGTATTTGTGGATGGTGTCAGACAGGGTCTGTGCTGGAATGCTCAAACATTCAGGAAGGGCACAGGCCAGGCCTGCTTCAGAACAGCATTCTCCCCGCCGGGCAGACCTCTGTGGTTAGGTGGCGGTGGGCGGCGGTGCGTGGGGCACACCGTGGGTAACCTGTAACCCTGGGGAACGGTTCACATGGGAGCTCAGCTTAGGAGATAGGACTGTACCAGTGCGGGCTGGGGGGGGGATCGGCTGGGAGTAGCGTGAGCCCCCACTTAGCCCTGCCTCTCTTGTGCTGCAGCACGTCCCCATGAAGGAGGGATGACCAGCTGGTGGGGGGGCCTGGAACTGACATCCACACCTGCAGGGTCTCAGGACAGCTAATGTGAGTGGAGAGGGAACATGGCAGGTGGAGGAGGGAGGCCAGTCCCACACAGAATCACCCCCTTCTTGGGAGAGGATAGTCCTGCTTCTGCGGGTCTCCCTGCACCCCTCACCTGCCCTGCTCCGTGGCAAAGGCGGTCTATACATTCTAGGGCACCCAGAGTGTGGCCCGGGTGAGGGTCCAAGAGAGAAACAGGCAGAGGACCCAGTGTTTGTGTGTTTTGGAGAATGGGAGGCTGGAAGGGAGGCTTCTCATCACTCTGCAGCCCCTCTCTTGTCAGAGTAGCCAGCAGAGGAGGCTCGGATGCTGGAGCTCCAAGTTCCCCCCCATTTCCCCCAGGCTAATTACATGCCTCTTTGTGAAAGGAAATAGTTTCTCAGTTGAGCTGGGAAACCCCAGGCCCTGGTGCCCCCTCATCGTTGTGGGTATCATGGAAGGGACAAGAAGGAAGCAGCTGTCCATCCCCCACGCCTCCCCTTCCTCTACCCCCAGGGGTGCCCATGGCTGCACACAGGACCTCTTCCTCCTGCCTGCGGAGGCCTCCATCCCAACCTGCCGCTGGGCACGGCTGCGTTGCGGATGCTCCGGGAGGCCAAGCAGGGGATGAGATTAGGTGGTGGCTGCCTGCCGGAGAGTCCCCGAGGGGCTGTTCATCTGCAGCCCCTCAGCTGCTGCTCTGGAGTGAGAGGGAGTGTGGCTGGCCCACCCCTGCTGTGTCCAGCTGCTGGGGACCGGCTGGCTGCTTCCAGCTTGGCTGGGGTCGGGAGGGCCGACACAGCGGGGAGGCAGGGGAGGTTGGCGGAAGGCCCAGGCCAGGGCCGGCAGGATCTTCCTCCGGTGGGGCCGCCCTCCGAGGCCCAGTCCCCGGGAGGCAGTGGTAGAACACGGTGCCACGTGGGACCATAGGTGAGGGGCTGTGCAGGGAGCAGCAGCGAGGGGGGCAGGAAGCAGCTGTGCTGCTGCTTCCCTAGAAGAGTTACTCACGAAGCCTGTTCCAGGATGTGAGGGTTCTGGGCACCTTTCCTCTTTCCACCACTGGAGAGAGGGGCCAGGGGACTCAGGGGACTCAGTGGATGGGGGGATCCGGGGGGTGCCAAGACAAAGAGTTCTCCGGCCTCTTCTCTGTGGCCTTCCTCTGACATCCCTGATCTGAGAGGGGAACCCCCAAGGTTCTAGGCGACTTCCCCTCCCAGGTCTCCCTTAACAAAATACAAAGTCCAGGAGCTTGGAATTGAGAAAATCAGGAAGAGGCTTGAAGATTAACTGGAACTGATGGCTCTTCATTGATCACACGGTGATTTCTTCCCAGAGGAAAATGAGAGAAATCAGACCACCCATTTATTATGTCTTATTATGTTCAGGCCCGAGTGGGAGCCGACAGAGGCAGAGGAAAGGACCAGGAGCCACGCAGAGACTGTGAGGCCCTTGAGGGCAGGAAATCTCCCAGATCTTTTTTTAAAATTAAGATCATTGTAAATTCCCAAGCAGTTGAAAGAAACAATACAGAGGAATTACTTATACACTTTGCTAAATGGTAACTTTTAGCCAAACTTAGTGTCACATCACAGGTGGAATATGGACGCTGATACATTCCACCAGCCCCAAGCATACGTCTATTTGACGCATCTGTGACACGCACGTGTGTGGCCTGGGTGCTGACTTTGCTGCCATCTTGTCGCCTATGCACACCTGAGCTGTCACAATCCAAATTCTGAACGACCATCCTACAGGGAACAGGATCTCTCCCGTTGTCCTTCTGGAACCCGGCTCCCCGCGGCCCATCCCTGATCCTTGGCAATGCTGGCTTCCATTTCTCAAGTTTTATCTCAAACATATTATGTGAAAGGAGTTGTGTAACATGTGACTTGTGGGACTGGCCTACCTCTCAGCCTAACTCCCTGAAGATGCACTTCATCATAGTTCATAGTATCAATAGTTCATTCCTTGTTATTCCCGAGTCGGAATCTGTGCTGTGTTCGTGCCAGAGTTTGCTTGACTGTTCACCCGTGGAAGGACGTCTGTGTTGCTTCCAGGTTGGGTCTATCACAAATAAGGCTGCTGCGGACATTGGCATCCAGGTTTTAGATGAACATCAAGTGGTTGACAGCGTCCTGCGGGCACACAGTGGTTCCTCAGTCACTGTTCCCTGCTGGTGACAGAGGGCCCGCAGCACGTCAATCCAGGGACAGGGAGCCAGAGCACAAGAACTACCACCGTGCATGATGGTGTGACCTCCAGCAATCAGCCCAGAGTCAAGGCACTCTGAGGAAAAGATCGATCAGAAGATAGGTGGTCATCGCTAACATGAAGCATCTGGGACACCAGGAGGGAACCCAAATGTAGGGCTGGGTCTGCAGGCGGAAAGGAGAGCCGCTGACAGCGCAGGCGGTGTCGCCCATACAGGGACGTCACCGGCACGCCCAGGCGGCTCTAGGAGCGAAGGGAAAGGGGCTTTGGAAGCACACCTGATTCAAATCCTGCCAGCACCACATTATAGCTGTGTGTCCTGGGCAAGGTCCTTACCCTTTCTGTAAAAGGAACGTATTTTTCCCGTAAGAGTCATAAGGAATGAATAAAACAGTATGTACAAAGTTCTTGACTTGTCCCCTGAATAAATGTTAGTCCACAGAAGCACAGAGTGGCAGGGAGAGGGTGAGAAAGGAGCCAGAGCTGGGGCTCAGCAGCCCACGGGCCGCCTCTCTCCTTGCCTCTGCTTCTGTGGCCAGGACATTGCCTCACCGCAGGCCGGCCAACGCCAACGGGGTTCCGCCCCAAGGGGGCGTCACTTCCACTACCGCTCGGGCGTGCTATTTTTTCTACTTATAAGGTGTGCTTCTCCTTGCTGTGTTAGAGGCCTGGGTGGACAGTGCTTGTCCAACTTTGGAGCAGCAGTGGGATAGGGCTGGGTACGATGCCCTCCCTGCCAAGCGCAAGCAAACCGTCCACCAACCTACCAACCCACCTCTCCCTTCAAATTCCAAACCCCAAGCAGCCAAAATCCTTGATGCTTCCAAAACCTTCCAGAAACCTCTTGCCGCTGCATGGCCCTCTTCCCAGTTGAGACTTCGATCTGACAAAGATGCTTAACCTTTTGATCCATCATGGGACTGTACCCAGCCCTTGGCCTCTGAAAAGGGAGAAAAGAAACCCTCCTTACTTACTCCTATTTTTTTTTCTTTTGAACAAGGGTTACCTCCCTTTGCATCTCTCCTCTGGAGGAGAGGGAGACTCCAGACTCTTGACACCCTATTCCTTGTTCTTATCTCCTGGCTCTGGTGCCTCCCAGGTGCAGGTGAGGGCCCGAGACCTGGCTGGGAAGAGCCCCTGGCCCTTGAAGCCAGTCTCTGGGGTGGCAGGGGACAATAGGTCACTGTTTTCTCAATGCCTCCTTCTCTCTGCTAGTTCTCTCCCATCTCCCTTTGGGTCTCAGAGGGCTGTCCTCCTCGAGTGAGGGGGTGATGGTAGGGGAGATAGGAGAAGGAAGGTAGAGTTCTCCCTGGGTGTATCCCCTCCCTGTTTAGGCCCTCCCCATCCCACTCCAGTCCTCACAGCAAGCATCCTGCTTTGTTTCAAACTTCTTTTATTGATACCTCTCCTTGGCAACTCCACACCTCCAGAGTGATCTTTAAAAACATAAATTAGATCATGTCCTTCCTCTGTTTGACTCCTTGTCATGTCTTCTATATGTGCAAGAATGAAATCCCTATCATCTGGTTTCCACTCACTTTTTCCCACCCCATCTCTGCCCCTTCTCTTGCTCTGGCTTTCTTTCCATTCCTGGCACTTGCCTGCCTTATGGGCAGGTCCCGCCTCAGGGCCTTTGCACTTGCTATTCCATTTTTCTAGCAGATCTTCCAGGGTTGAGCTCCTCCTTAATTTTCAGGATCCAGCCAAATGTCACCTCCTTAGAAGATCCTTTCTTTCTTGACCTCCCTCCCAACTCCTCCCCACAGACCCTCTAACCCATCATTTTGTTTTCCTTCCTTCACAGCCATGGAAATTATTTAGCTATATGTGTGGTTTCCCTGCTAGAATGTATACTCTAAGACATGGGGACCATGCCTGTCCTCTTCACCCGTGTGTTCCCAGCATCTTGAAGGGGCTTAGCCGATATTTTGTTGGATGGCAGATGAATCCCCCTGAGGTTGCACTGGGTCTGGAAAAGGCCCGTGACGTGGACAGAACACTGGCTTCGGAGACTCGACAACCCAGGGGCAGCTTACATCCCAGCTTTGTCCCAGAAAAATCACCCTGCCCCTCTGCATTTCATGTTCCTCAGCGTAAAACACAAGTGCTACCATTTAGCAGCCATGAGGATGAGACAATCATGTGAAAGCACAAAATAGGGGCACCTGGGTGGCTCAGTTGGTTGAGCGACTGCCTTCAGCTCAGGTCATGATCCCGGAGACCTGGGATCCAGTCCTACATCGGGCTTCCTGCTCGGCCGGAAGCCTGCTTCTCCCTCTCTCACTCCCCCTGCTTGTGTTCCCTCTCTGGCTGTGTTTCTCTCTGTCAAATAAATAAAATCTTTGAAAAAAAAAAAAAAGAAAGCACAAAATAGATCTGGAATAAGCACTCGTTTAAAAATAAATCCACATGGTTATCCAAAGGCAGGAAAATAGCCCCTAGGAGCTGGTGTTCACTAATCTCTTCTCCGCTCCTTTAATCAATGTTATCGTCCTTTTTATTTAAAGAGGGTGACGGGCAAGGCGACAGGAATGGAAGGACAAACAGAAAACCACCCCTCCTGCCCCCACCCCCGGGGGCCACATCCAGGCCACCTCTGGGTTTTGTGTGGCCCACAATGGAGGAAGGTTTTTACATTTCTACGTTGAAAAAAATAAATAAGACTATCCCGTGACACAAGAAAATTGTACGAAATTCAAATTTCGGTATCCAGAAATGACACGAAATGTGAGCATGGCCACGCCCGCTCATGGGCCTGGTGTTGCGGCGCTTCTGCGCCAGCAAGAGCTGGGCGGCGTGGCCCCCTGCACCTGCCACGGCAGACGTGCGTGGCCCCGCGGCTGATGGTCTCCGCAGCGAGGAGGGCAGCACGACCTTGGGGGACTGCTCCTCTTTCAGAGCTCTCTGCAGCCTGCTCCTGAAGGCCTGCTAAGCCCCCACCCCTCTGCCAGAGAAACAGAGGGGGGCTGCACACCTGCTAAGCCTTTTGGGGAAGAAGCCCCCCAGAGCAGCACCCCATGAGAACCCTTTGCCTGTGGCAGCCGCTCCTCCCCTTCCCTTAGTTGTTTCCTGGAAGCAGGGGTGGGGGGTTGGGGGGTGCTCCAGTGGTCTAACCTCAGGCACAGCAACTGTCAAAGGCAGGGAGCCCTTGGCACCCTTTCTCCTCAGAAGCGGGGCCACGTCCACACCGCAGGCCCCCGTGTAGGAAGCAGTCAGTGAGAGCCCTGGTAGATTCTTAGAAAAAAACCAGGAGATCTAGCTGCTTCTATGAAGTGGCAAGTCTGCTCCTAATGACAGGTCTCTCTCCCTGGGGAGCTTGTAAACACTTCGGGAGGCTCCCCCTCCCTGCGGCGCAGACGGTGGCCTTGGGGGTGGGGAGGTGTGTTCGAGTTCTCTAGGCTGTGCAGGGAAGGGAGAAGAATCAAA
>PITA01008902.1:0-29902 GCA_004023965.1 Spilogale gracilis | reverse complement strand
GGCCTTCCTTACAAGTGGACGTGGTCAGGGGGCTAGGGGTCAGGGCCCGGCTTAGGAGCTATGTAACCCTAGTGAGTCACCTGCTACCTCTCCAAGTTTCCAATACTCTCCTCTTCTCCTTCTTCTTCTTCTTCAAGATTTGATTTATTTAGGGGCGCCTGGGTGGCTCAGTTGTTTGAGCGACTGCTTTCAGCTCAGGTCATGATCCTGGAGACCCGGGATCAAGCTCCACATCGGGCTTCCCACTCAGCGGGAGGCCTGCTTCTCCCTCTCTCAGTCCCTCTGCTTGTGTTCCCTCTCTAGCTGTGTTTCTCTCTGTCAAATGAATAAAATCTTAAAAAAAAAAAAAAGATTTGATTTATTTATTTGACAGATTGAGAGAGAGCACAAGTAGGGGAAGGACAGAGGGAGAGGGAGAAGCAGACTCCCCACTGAGCAGGGAGCCCGACTCATGCTCTGTCCCAGGACTCTGGGATCATGACCTGAACCAAAGACAGACACTTAATGACTGAGCCACCCAGACACCCCAACAATACCATCTTCTAGTAGTACCTGTCTCCCAAGGTCATCATGAGGACCAAATGACATGCTGAGCATGAAGGCCATAAAGTCAAGGAGGGAATGTTCCTGGGAATGAGCTATGATCTCTGTGCCCACCCCTTGGAATTGACAGAGTGAGTGGACAGGCCCAAGGTGGCTGAGGGACTTTGAAATCACGAAGGCACAGCATGTCCCGAGCAGAGGAGGAAGTGGGCTGGAGGCTGAGACACTTTACACCATCCAGGAGATGTGAGTGAGGGGAGGAAGGTCTGTCTCAGAGCTGGGTGGCCCCTGGGGCTGCTATCAACAGCTCGCATCCAGGCAGCCAACTGAGTGTGGTCTGATCTCAGCATCTCCGATAAGGCCCAGCCTTCCGGTGCCTGGCTGGGCAGTTAGCTGGAGACAGCGGTCCGCTTCCTGCCAGGGCTAGAGTGGCAGTGTGTCCGGCTGAGAGCATGGGGAGAGGTTTCGAAAGTGTGGATTTGAGGTAGCACCTGCCACTGCCCTCTTTTATTCTTGGAAGGTGATGGTGAAGTTCTAGAAACCCCCACGTGATCCCCTGAGGAGCTCAGCACAAAGGGGGTGGGCCTTGGGTTTTAATCCAGCTTTGCCACTCTGTAGTCTTTTTTTTTTAAGACTTTATTTATTAGAGAGAGAGAGAGATCACAAGTAGGCAGAGAGGCAAGCAGAGAGAGAGGAGGAAGCAGACTCCCTGCTGAGCAGAGAGCCCGATGCGGGCCTCGATCCCAGGACCCTGAGATCATGACCTGAGCTGAAGGCAGAGGCTTTAACCCACTGAGCCACCCAGGCGCCCACCTCTCTGTAGTGTTGGTAAGTCGCCTCTCCAGGCATGTGTCCTCATCCTACAAACACAGAGCTGATACCTTTCCTGTCTGTTGCTTAGAAAGGTCAGGAGCAAACGGGATGAGTCTGGGCAAGGCTTTTGAAAGCAATGCCATGCATGTGAAAGGGACTGCTACTTTCTTGGAACAGGGAATGGGGACAAAGACAGAGACTGGCAGGGCTAGGGGGACAGAACCTGGCAATGGCCCTGAGAAGGGGGTAGGAGGCAGGAGATGGGGGAAAGGGACCAGGGTCGTGATTACTTACTGCTCTGTCAGGCTCTAAGCAAAGCGCCCTACAGTCCTCACCAACCCTGTGAGATGAGTACTACAGTCCCCATTTTGCACAGGGCAACCTAGGCTCAGTGAAGTTAAATCATTTGCCCCAAGGTTACTGCTAGTAAGGACACAACTGGCCAGCAAGCCCAAGTCTAACTCCAGAGTCCATGATCTTTGCACCTACCAAGTCTCTAGAGAGACTGCTCTGGGTGTAGGGGTAAGATTAAAAACAGGAGTAGAAGGAAAGAAGTGACCCAAAGCGGAGTGGGGGAGAGACAGGAAGTATTCCTCAGACCTGGGCACAGAGTCTGGTCCACCGAAGATGCCAGGGCCGCAGCCAGTCCATACAGACCTTTAATGCAACGGAGAGAAAGGGGGATGCAGCCATGAGCCTTGCTTACTTGTGCCTGGGGAATGAATAACATGTACAACTGTACATGGCAGCCCTGGGAGGGCCTCTGAAATTAAAGGAAAGACGAACCAGGGGCCCCTGGTTGGCTCAGTCAGTAGAGCATGTGACTCTTGATCTCAGAGCTGTGAGTTCAAGCCCCATGTTGGATGTGGAGCCTACTTGGGAAGGAAAGGGAAAGGAAGGGAAGGGAAGGGAAGGGAAGGGTAGGGAAGGGAACCAAACAAAAGCTAGGATATAGATTTTGTGGCTTGTCCCTCTCCCTTTCCTGGCCTTGTAGCCCAGCAGCACGGCTCCTCCTTCCAATTCCTTCTGTTTCTCTGGGGCTCCACAGTCTGGGACTGGTGGCCCTGCTCAGACCTGGACTCAGGCCTGTGCCTCTCTTCCCCGTAGGCCTAGCGATGGATTGTGCAAAAGTGGTACCATACCCTGAGGCAAGAGGTTAGTTCACAATCTAATTACTAATTACTCACTTGCTTATTATACCAAGCATTGCATCAGGACCGTGAGAATGGCTTTATAGCGGCTTAAATTAGTCTCAGCTCCCCTCACTCGGCAGACACACACACAGGTCCTGGTAGAATATAAATTCTGCCCAAAACCATTCCAACCCAGCCTATTCCCCCACAACTCCTGGACCATTCAGGTCATCCCTCACAGAGGAGGAAAACCTGCCCCGCCAACAGGATCCCCCCATCGGATCCCCAAGATGGGGACTACCGTGGGTAGTCTCACTTACTCCTTATCCCTTCGCTCTATTGCTCTGGGGTCAGCTTGAGGGGACACTTAGGGAAGGGAGGCTAGTCATTTCACACCTCACCTCAGCTGTCTGGGAAGCCTCTCCTCTAGTCTGACTCCTGCCCCTCTTGCTGCAGTTCTAGTGCTTTCCCCCCGTGTGGCCCTCCTCTCCTCTGTGGTAGAGCACTTCATGGTGGGTAGGGCCGAGCCCTCCTCCTTTTAGGCCTGCCTTGCTGCCTTGGCATCCAGAGAGTCAGCCCCACCGGGAGAATGAAATGAGACCTTCCTTGGGGCCTCCTCCCTTGCACCCTCCTGCCCCTGGCTTGACCCCTCTATTTTCCCCACACTAAAGACCATGGAGTCACAGCCGGCAACCAAATCCCCTTTGAGCCCCGTGGCCTCCTGCTCTGCGCTTGGTGGGAGCCTGCACGCGGCACCAATGTGCAGAGCCCAGAGACGGGGAGAGGGTCCGAGAGGGTCCGTGGCCTCGGCCACCGGGCAGGGAACTCCAGGGAACTAGGGGTTCCGAGCACACCTGGAAGAAGGGCCTCGGGCTCTCACTTGCTTCTGCTCTGCCACCTTGGGCGAGTTACTTGACCTCAGTTTCCCCATCTATAAAAGGAGGTAGCCACCTGCCTTCCATAGAGGGACCTGTGAGAATTAGACCTGATGTTGGCGAAAGTGCTTTGTAAGCCCTTAAGTATCGCACAGAAGCAAGTAATTATCATTCCCTGTCCCCAGAATACTGGCCTCAAAACCCCCAGCTCGGGACTTGCTGGCTGAGCCCAGCTTCCCTGAATTTAGCCCACTGAAGCCCGCATTCATTTCTGACCTCTGGACGTGCAGGGTAGCCTGCAAGATTTTTCCCGCATGTTCTATCTCCACGAGAAGACTACCTCGCACGTGGGCAGGGAGCGCGCCTTGTCTGTTCTTTCCCACCTCTGCACAGTGTCATGACTGGGCTTCTGCGGGTAGGTCTGGATGGTTCTTCCTTATTTAGGCAACAGCCTTCGTTCTTACCAACAAACTTTCTGCATAAAAATTGAAAATCCCAAGTTAAGTGACTTGCTTGCAGGCATCAAATTACTACATCCCAGCACAGAGCCTGATTTGTAATTGTTGTTTAATAAATGTTTGTTGAATGAGAAATGAATGACTGGATGCCTTGTGAGGAGCTTTGGAGAGCCCACACTTCTTCCCCCCAGCACACGGCCTCTCGGCCTCTCCTGACAGGCTAGTGGAAGAGCTCCAGTCGGGAGCCTGGAGCCGGGAGCCAGGTCGCCTCTGGCTGTCCCTCCCCATTCCCTGACCACGCCTGGTAGTTGGCCCCTCAGGCCATCTGAGCTCCCGGAGTAGAATCTCTGGCATTCACCAAGACAGAATCATCTCGTTGCTCCAGGCATTTTAGAAGCCTGCCCAGTTAACAAGTGTCTTCCCCAGTTAGGCCCTTACAGGGAAGCTGTCTGGTTCACTCCTGAAACCCTGTCCCGGAAGGAGACCGCATTACCTTTCTCACCTCTGCCTCACCGCGCTGAAGAAGTCCTGTCCAGCCTCCCACCCCTGCCTGGACCAGCCGGTTCATTTTCTCAGACCGAGCCCTCTCCGCTCTAGTTCCAAGGCTCCTGGACCCAAACATTCTGCTGATGCCCTTAAAATATGGGGGGAGGCTAAAGGACTCAGGTCTGGCCTTTGAGAGGAGAGTGGGATGGGTTCCACTGGCTCTCAGGGCTGGGCAGGGCCTCTGTGCTCACCTCCTTACCTGGGACCTGAAAGGCCTGCAATGGCCCCACCAACTTTATTTTATTTATTTTATTTATTTTATTTTATTTTATTTATTTGGGGCGCCAGAGTGGCTCAGTTGTTAAACGTCTGCCTTCGGCTCAGGTCATAATCCCGGAGTCCTGGGATCGAGCCCGGCATCTGGCTTTCTACTTGGCGGCGGGAAGCCTGCTTTTCCCTCACTCCTCCTGCTTGTGTTCCCGCTCTATTTGTATTTCTCTCTGTCAAATGAATAAATAAAATATTTTAAAAAATAAAATAAATTTATTTTATTTATTCATTAGAGAGAGAAGAGGAGCACACAAGCAGGGGAAGAAGCAGAGGGAGAGGGAGAGGGAAAAGGTGAACTGGGAGCCCCTGGGGCTCTAACAAGGACCTAAGGACCTGAGGACCTGGAGATCGTGACCTGAGCCGAAGGCAGACGCTTAACCAACGGAGCCACCTAGGCGCCCCAGTCCCCACTATCATCCTTAACCTGCTTACAGCTGTGTGGACCCACAAGTTTAGTGAACTCCTCCACGACTCTCTCCTCTGCTCTAGGTCGGCCCTCTGAAGCCATTCCTTTTCTGAAGCCATTCCTTTTCGACGCTGACTTTGCTGCCAAAGCTGCCACCTTTGCAGGGCTCTTTGGGTGAGTGTCCCATTTCCCCACCTCTGCTCAATTGTATCTCTCTGCTTTGGAGGCAGTTTTGGTCTCTTCCCCGGTTCCCCAAGGGGCCCAGGTAGGCTGGGAGTGGGGGGAGCGCGGAAAACTCGGAAGGAAGTTTAAATCCATGAGGAAATTCTCTGCGTAAAAGGGTTTCTGATTTTCAAGGTCAGAGGGAAGTTTCCTGAAGGAAGAACCCTTGAAAGGGTTCTCTTGTTTTAGAACCTTCCCTGCATGGGATATCACTCAAATTTGCACTGTCCGTTGTGGTATCATGGGAGGCTTACTGGCCAGCGAGTCCAAGGCTCTGCCTCTAGCAATGACAGTCCAAAGGGAGCATGAGTGGCCTCAGGAGCCAGAAGGGGCTGTCATTCTTAAGGCTGAGGTTGGAGAGGGAAGATGTGGTCGTCCAGTTCTTCTTTCAGTGGGTTCAATTTCTTCCTCTTCTGGGCCCCTGAAGTTTTTATTCATGGCGGAACTATGGTCAAGGTGTGGGAGTGTAATCCCTCTAGTTCCTCATTTTTCTCAAACTCTGTTCCATCTCATTTCTTCACCCAAACCTCTAGGGGAAGGAGGCCCTGGGACTGATTTTCCTGCTCAGGTCCCTGGTGATTTCTCATCCCTCTTTCTTCCTCCTTCCTTCATCTTATTTTATTCTTCTCCTTTTAAAAAATGCTGCTTATTGAGTCTTTCTATTTACAAAAGCAATCTAGGATCCATATAGGAAATGTGGAGATACAGAGATTTCCCTAGTGCGCACCCCCAGATCCCAATCACCCTTCCAATTATAGAAAACCAGTGTTCACCTTTGGTTTTTTATTTATTTATTTATTTTTTTTTTTTTTAAAGATTTTATTTATTTCACAGAGAGAAACATAGCCAGAGAGGGAACACAAGCAGGGGGAGCGAGAGAGGGAGGAGCAGGCTTCCTGCTGAGCAGGGAGCCCGATGTGGGACTCGATCCCGGGTCTCCGGGATCATGACCTGAGCCGAAGGCAGTCGCCCAACCAACTGAGCCACCCAGGCGCCCCTATTTATGTTTTTTAAATAAGCTCTATGCCCATCATGGGGCTTGAACTCATGACCCAGAGATCAAGAGTCAAGTGATCTACCTGAGCCAGCCAGGCATCCCTGTTGTTGTTGTTGTTGTTATTTAAGATTTTATTTATTGACAGAGAGAGACACAACA
This sequence comes from Spilogale gracilis, assembly GCA_004023965.1. Classification (NCBI taxonomy): domain Eukaryota; kingdom Metazoa; phylum Chordata; class Mammalia; order Carnivora; family Mephitidae; genus Spilogale; species Spilogale gracilis. The sequence continues at coordinate 23,480 of PITA01008902.1, read as the reverse complement.
AGAGGGAACACAAGCAATGGGAATGGGAGATGGAGAAGCAGGCTTCCTGCTTAGCAGGGAGCCCAATGGGGACTCAATCTCAGGACCCTGGGATCATGACCGGAGCTGATGCTTAATGACTGAGCCACTGAGGCACCCCTATTTTTAAAAATCAATTCTTCTGTACAGACATATGCTTAAGGTTTTCATTTGTTTGTTTGTTTTTTAAAGATTTTATTTATTTGACAGAGAGAAACACAGCCAGAGGGGGAACACAAGCAGGGGGAGTGAGAGAGGGAGAAGCAGGCTTCCCGCCGAGCAGGGAGCCCGATGTGGGACTTGATCCTGGGTCTCCGGGATCATGACCTGAGCCAAAGGCAGTCGCTTAACCAACTGAGCCACCCAGGCGCCCCTATTTTCATTGGTATATATCAACAGTGTTTCCCTGTCAGTTAAAATTCTTCTACGTGGGGACGACTGGCTGGCTCAGTTGGTAGAGTATGCAGCTCTTGGTCCCAAGATTATGAGTTCAAGCCCCACACTGGGTGTGGAGACTACCTAAAAATAAAATCTTTAGGGGTTCTTGGGTGACTCAGTGGATTAATCATCTGCCTTTGGCTCAGGTCACAATATTAGGGTTCTGGGATCCAGCACACCCCCATACTCCCATCACAGTGGACTCCCTGCTCAGTGCGGAGCCTGCTGCTCCCTCTGCCCTTCATCCCACTTGTGTTCTCTTTCTCAAATAAATAAATAAAATATTTTAAAAAATAAAAAATAGGGGCTCCTGGATGGCTCAGTTGGTTAAGCCTCTACCTTAGCCCAGGTCATGATCCCAGGGTCCTAGGACTGAGCCCCGCTTCGGGCTCCCTGCTCACTGGGGAGCCTGCTTCTCTCTCTCCCTCTGCCTGCTGTCCCCTTGCTTGTGTGCTCACATGTGCGTGTGTGTTCTCTCTCTGTGAAATAAATAAAATCTTTAAATAAAATAAAATAAAATAAAATAAAATTCTTCTATGTTATCACCATTCTTAATGGTGGCATAATATTCCACTATAGGGCTTTGCCATAAATTGCTCAGCCAGTGGCTTATTATTCTGCCATTTACATCGTTTCTAGTTTTTCGCCTTATGAAGAACAATGAGATGAACAACTTGTACATACTTCTGATACATATATCTCTGAAATCCCATAAATGGAAATACCGTGTCCAGAAGATGCATCCCTCTCCCTTCCTAGTCCACAGCCAGGATTCGGCCCTGCTGGTGGCCTTTTTGCTTCAGCAGATGGCTCACCCCTCATCCTGAGGCAGGTGGCAGAAAAAGCAAAGAGGCCCTTAGGGAACCATGGTCACTGGATGGTGGAGATGGCAGGACGAGATGGAACACCAAGGGGAGCCAGATCCTTCATGCCCTCTCAGCCTCCTTCCAAGCTAACCAGCCCCAGTTGGGCATCTGATCTCTGTAGAAAGAGGATGAAGCTTGCTCTCAGTCCGGGGATCACAGGAAGGGGCTGCGGTGGGGGCAGTTGCAGAAGCCGCTAATGCATTTTTGCCAGTATCTTTTGTTTCTCCAACATCCAGCCAGACTATTAGCCATTCCCCAAGGATGGCCTTGCTCCTCACGTCATCCTCCATTTCCTATAAATGGGAAGTGGCTAGGGAGTAGACTGTGTGTGTGTGTGTGTGTGTGTGTGTGTGTGTGCACGCGTGCGCGCGGGCAGGGACGAAGGAAAGAGACATGGTGGTTTTCTTTCAGTACACTTACCGGGGAACTGAGGCTCACAGAAGTGCCACTTGTGCAGAAGGACCCAGCGATGTGAGACGTACTATGGGTGTCAGGACGTGCTCTAAGACTCTGAAGTCGCTGGTGAGGCTCTGCCTTGTTTCTGGAGCTCAGAGATGATGGGTGTGTGTGGTTGGGGAGTCATCATTGGACCAAGGGATTGCCTCAGTTTCTTTATCTAAAAATGGCACTTGTGTCTTGAATTCTCATAAGGAAGGAGTGAGCCAAGACACAGACAGCGTGTAGAAAATGCCTGGCACCATCAGTAATAGTTAATTATTATTATCATGACATGAGGCTGTACCAGCAGAAAAAGGAGGAGGGAGTGTCTTCAGAGCAGAGGGTCCAATGGCCCACTGTGCCCGGTGGGCAGACCCTGGGGAGGGCTTCTACCTGGCTCGGTAAAGAAGAGTCACCTGCATTACTTACTCAAGGTGGCCCCTGCTGAAGAGGGTCCAGGATCTCATACCACACTGTCTGCTCCCTGCCCTGAGCCCTCCTCCCACTTCCCCAGGTCACAGGGCATGAGACATGTCAGCTCCTGGCAAAAAGTCAAGGGGCAGAGAGGGGTTGCTACTCCTCTGAGGCAGGACAGACAAGTCCCTCCTGCTCCCAGAGCTCTTTCCCCAAGTCTGGAAAATACCATCGTCCACTCTCTCCTGCTCTGTAATTTTCCAGCTGACCTGGCATTCCCTCTGACTCTTGCTCTCTTTTCTGGGGCAGAGGGGACACCAGCTCAGGGACCCAGGACTTAGCCTAGTCTTTCTGCTGGCGACAACATGGGTATGCCAAGGCTTGGTAAAGCCACTGAGGCGCTAGAGGGTCACCTGCTGGAGGAATGAGTGCTGAGGCCGTTTCCAAGTGAAACTTGTTTAGTGACTCAGAGAGTTCTTGACTTTGCTCTGCTCTCTCCTGCACCCTCTGCCCCTCGGCCATCCCACAGGGACTCCATTGCTCCTTTCCCCTTCTCTATTTTCCACTCTGCTTGGCCTCCCAGCTTCCGTGCCCTTAGAGGTGCCCTGGCCAACTCCTTACAGAAGCCCAGGGTATGGAAGGGACTTGCTTCCCATCATGCCTGGTTGCCAATCGTGCCAACACTGTGTCCCAGGGACCTAGGTGCCCAGTCCAAGGCTTCAGCCAACTAGGTCCTCCCCTTCAAAGGCATCTTCCTGTGATGCTATGGTATTCAAATGAAGAATCCACATAGGTGGGATTTCTCTCCATCCCAATAAAACTCCATGAAGGAAAAAGACACAGATAGGCTTCCCCCACCCCAAGGCCAGCCTGGGCCTCCAGCTCTCTGTCTCCCACCTGCATTGTTCCGCTCTTGTCAAAGGCATTCTGGAAACACGGATCTGTTGGGATCTTGCTCAACAGCTGACAAAGGGAGCATCTCACTCGCAGCTCATCACTCCCTCTTCCCCATTCACGTCTTTCAGGGGACAACAAATTGAAATTCAGCTTTTAACTTCAAACAGAGGGACTGAGTTAGCTATAAGGAAGCTCTTTCTACTTCAGGGTAGACCGCAGGAAGAGTGCCCGGGGGAGAACGCGCCCTCTCCTCTCAAGGGCTGGTCCTGGCTGGGTGGGGTGCGGCCCCGCCCCGGGACAGGCGGACGGCCAGAAGAGCACGTGCGGGTAATGGTCGCAGACTGGCTCCCGGGAGGGGAGGTGCCCCGCAGAGCCGGGCAGTTTTTACCTAAATGTTTTGGTGGCGAGCGGCGAGGGGGCGGTGCACGGCCCTAGGTAATGACAGGGCAGGCGGGGAGCCACGCGGGGGCTGTCCGTCTCGGTCGCGGTTACAAAGACCGCTCCGAGACCTCCCGCTTTCTTCCCCCGGGGACCGGCCCCACCCCTCCCGCCCGCCTCCCGCACCCCCCACCCCCGACCCGCCTCGCCACGCCCCCTCCCGCAGCCCCAGCGCGCATGCTCTCTCCCCCCGCGGAGCAACCTGGAGATTTAAAAGCGGCCCGCTGGCGCGCGTTGGGAGGAGGCGGGTGGGGGACGAGCTCGCACGCGCCTGCCCCGGGTGACAGCCGCAAGCCTCGGCCAGGTAGGCGCGCGCCCCTTCTGCTCCCGGGGGAGGGGACCCTGGGCGCGGGGGAGGGAGCAAAGCCGCGCGGCCGATCTCCGCGGGGTGGCGTGTTCTGCGCCCCGTGCGACCCCGGGGGAGGTGGCGGGCCCCGGGCGTCCCCCCATCCTGCTGCTCGGTCCCCGCGGAGCGGGGCTTTCTTCCGCGGAGGGGCGGGCTGGGCTGGAGCGCCGGGTCCCCCGCTGCCCTGGGCTGGGCGGCGGGTGGGCGGGGAACGGCCCCTCCCGGGAGCCCCGAGTCGGGCCGACGGCGGGCGGACCGCCGTTCGCTCCTGTTGCAGCTCCAGCGTCAAGAGTTTTCTTTGGAAAGTTGCATTTATTTTCTTCCCTTGTCTCGGCTTCACCGGAAAGGGACGGGATGAGTCACCGCGGCGCGCACAGTCCGGGACCCGGGAGCCGGGAAAGGGGCCGGCGGCCGGGATGCCACGGGGTCCCCGGGCTCGGGCCAGCTTGCTTGGGCTGGAGTGCGGGGGTTGCGAAGCGAGGGAGAGGTTACCGAGCGCTCTCGGAGGTTAGTCTTGGGGCCGGGCTCTGGGAAGAGAGTTGAGGCTGGAGTGTGTGGGTGTGTGGGTTCCTCTGGCCCCTGCCCCGCCGCCTCGGTCATCCTTCGGAGGGGAGTTGGCGGGGGTGGGGGGGGGGAGGAAAAGGAGAGGCTCTTTTCTCCGCGCCTCCCGGGGACCTCAGGTAGGGACGGTGACAATGCTAAGATCAGCAAACAGGTGTGACGAGAGATGATACCAGGGCATCCGCTATGGCTTCCCAGGACTCTGGGCTAAGGCAGCGGCAAGGCCTGCTGGAGAAGCTCCCGGGGACCTGCGGCATTTCTCCTGAGTGATAGCCATCCCTTCCCATAGTCTTCTGTTGCCCTCAAACGGAGAAACCACCCCCCTTGCTTTTGCCCTTGACCTCTGAATCAGCTTCCATCTTCCTCACAGACACTCCACTTGCTCAGCTTTTCCTCCTCCTAAGGCTACTCCTGCCACCCTGCTTCCTCCTTTCCCCAGAGGCCAGAGTTGGGGTTAGGGAGGGGTTTGGCATGGTGGGTACCTGGTGAGGACTTGCCCTTCAGCTGTTACAGGGACCTGATCCCAGTGGAGCGCACACTAAGAATAGCCCAGCTGCTGTTTTGCTGCCCTGCAATCTGCCCAGCCCAGCCCGCACACCCAGGCCCAGGGCCACCTTCACTGCGCTCCTGGAAGCTCCTGGAAGCCTTGCTCGGGGCTGGGGGTGAGGCCCTGGGGGCCTCTGGCCGCCTTTCCTGATGTATGTAGCAGATCTCCTTTCAGAACAGCCAGGCTTGGTGTGCTCACCTGCCCAAGGCTTAGGGAGCAGACTGGCCCATGGGGATAGGGAGGAGAGGGCCCAGGAGGGACAGGCTGGAAGGGAAGCCTGGGGAAATGCACAGAGCAGCTTCTCTTAGGGAGTGAGTGCTGCGGTATTTGAGGTCACAGGCCCTTCTGTTGGATGGGTCCCATCCCCTCATTCCTCCCTTATCTCCTCCCCCCAGGCCTGTCATGGAGCCAGGACTCTGTTTTTCTAAAAGTGCTCAGAAAAATGGAGTTTGAGTCAGCAGGATGAGTCTGAAGAGAAAAATACAGCTGTGGCTGAATATACAGCTGTGGACATACAGGCCCTAATTAGAGTGTGTGTGTGGGTGGGTGAGGGGCAGTTTTCCTATGTACTCATGGAGCTTGAGGTGAAGTCCCCTGCCCATCCTGGCTCTCAGGTTATCCCGAAGGAGGAGGAGAAGGAAGAGCTGCTCAGTGATTCTCAGTGGCCCACCCAGGTCCTTCCAGGCCACCAGGTGGTGGCCGGATGGTGTGGAGTCCCCTCTCTCAGCCTGGGCATGGCTCTGGAGGGACAAGGCAGAAAGGTGGGGATGGTCTGAGGACTCCAAAGGTGAAATTAAGTACTATCATTTGGACCATTAGAGTCCAACAGCACAGCATTATGGGTAGGAACCTAGATTGGCAGGAAGACAGGCTTTCTACCTGGCTGCTCCACTAGCTGTGGAATGTTGGGCGAGTTACTTAACCTCTCCAAAGACTCTGAATCCCTGGCTGCAAAAATGGGGCTGAGAATAATAATGATAATAACTTACAGCTTTCTTTTTTTTTAAAGATTTTATTTGACAGAGAGAAACAGAGCTAGAGAGGGAACACAAGCAAGGGGAGTGAGAGAGGGAGAAGCAGGCTTCCCCGCAGAGCAGGGAGCCCAATATGGGGCTCGATTCCGGGACTCCAGGATCACGACCTGAGCCAAAGGCAGACGCTTAACGACTGAGCCACTCAGGTGCCCCAATTTACAGCTTATTATTTTTTTTTATTAAAGTTTATTTAGGTAAGCTCTACACCCAATTTGGGGTTCAAACTCAGGACCTTGCGACCAAGAGTTGTATGCTCTTCTGACTGAGCCAGTCTGATGCCCTGTAACTTTTTTTGTTTCTTAAATGTAAATAGCTGATTATCTATAATACATAAAATACAAAAAATATAAAGCCTTATTAAATCATGTTAAATACAGAGCACTGGACTTTGTGCCTAATAAGTGGTCAATAAACATTAGCTAGTACTTACCGTGTCTATTACCCAGGACCAAATGGACAGGAGCACCTAGCCTGGGACTCTGCTTGGGTTCTGCTCTTGTTTCTTTGGGAGCAAGGTTTCCTGGACCCCGGAGAGTCCGCATAACTAGTGCAGAGACTGGCCTCCAGCACTCGGGTGCCCAGATTTCAACCCCATTTCCTCTTGCGCAAGTTATTCCACTTGTCTGTACTTCACCTTCCTCCACTGTAAGGTGAGGGTAACCGCACCCACCTCCTGGATTTCACGAGGATTATAGGAACTGATACAGGGGACGCTCCAAGCACAGCAGGGGTGTGTAAAAAGAGCCTGATCAATGTCAGCTGCTGTTATTTGGTGACAATGGAGGCAATCTTTGTGGTTTATGCTTAGAAACCAGAGTTTCTGAGCAGGGGAGTGAGACCATATATAATTATATGTAAACTGTGAATGACCTACTTGCTGTTGAACTTGTGGTCTAATGCAAAGAACACACCGGGGCTGGACATCCTGGTCTGTCCTCCCATCAATACCGTGTGTGACTTGCATTTTAATCAGTCCAGAAACTCCTGCCTTGCCTGTCTCCTCAAGGTGGGAGAGAATACCAGGAGGTAATTGAGGTGAGCATGTATCTTGAAAGATTAAGAGACTTCTATGGAGACGGTTATTTGTTGTGATTTTTCGAGAAGCCTTATGAGAAGGAGGGGGCATACTAAGTACGGGGTTCTGTTCTGTCCCTTCCCATCCCCACCCCCCACTCCTGCAGCCCCCAAACCCTTGGGCTGCATTGCTTCCTGATAGCCAGAAGCATTGCTTTCTGATAGCCATTGAAGCTGATAGTCAAAACCCAGTCTGACTTTCTTTGAATAGTCAGTGGCCCTGTTCACGGGGCAGCAGAGAGAGAGGCTGGACCAGTTGGTGCCAGGCCCAGTGTCTCGATTGCTGAGGCCACTTGATGCCCAGCATTCGAGCTGGAGTGTGGAGCTTTGTCTAGTGTATTAAGTGTCCCTGCTGGGGGGCAGGGGCTGACCGAGCCATCACGGGTTGCTCCTGATATCTGGCCAGAACTTCCTATTTAATCCCTTTTCCTACTATGAGGTCTGTGTTTCCTCCTCCATGGGAAGAAGTCCACAGTTAAGCCACTGACCCGGAATGACTTGTAGGGATTCTTGCTTCTGATATCGGAGATGGGCCTGCCTCCTCTGGTAGACGCGGCGTCTGTGTCTGTGAAATGGAGAGGATGACATTCACCCGGGAAGGTTACACTGAGGATTACATGAGGTAGGCGTGTTTTGCAAAGTGCCTGCACAGGCTGGGTGCTCGGTACATATTTGTTCCCTTCCCCTTCTTTGTTGATTCTGGAGATCACTGTCTCTGGAAAAATGGGATGAGCCAGCAAGAAAGGAGTTGGAGACCAGCCCCTGGTCCCATGGTGCATAGTCTCTCAGTCACCAATTTCAGGCCGGACCCCGTGCCCAGCCAGATAATTGCCCTCAGGAGCAGCCAGCCAGAGACAAGTCCGTCCTTCCCAAATGTTCATTGTTATGTCTCACCCCAGCCTCTTATCTCAAATATCCTTTGAGCTGGCTAGAAGAGTTTCTGAGCTGGAACCACACAGCCCATCCCTAGGGATGTGACAGTCTAGCTTCCCACTCCTGGCTCCTGTCGCTGGGAAGAGCTGAGCACCCAGATACCTGGAGTGCGGCCCTGCCTGAATCCCAGGCTGGCTGGTCACGTTGCATCAGACAGGAGTCCTGATTCAGTCTCACTTGGAAAGCCTTCTGTTGAGCACTCCCCCTTCTAGGTCCCGGTCTGGGACTGTGGTCCTTGCTTTCCAGGAGCTGAAAAGCTAGTGGGGCAGGGTTTAGGGAAGGAGACCAGAAGGACCACTGGCAGCATCCAGCCCTGAGGACTGCCTGTTGAGTGCACCAAGATTTGGAGAAAAGAGGGGATTCCCCCCCCCTTTTTTTTAAGATTGTATCTATTTGACAGAGAGAGAGAGCACAAGCAGGGGAGTGTCAGGGAAAGGGAGAAGCAGGCTCCCTAGTGAGCAAGGAGCTGGATACAGGGCTCCATCCCAGGACTCTGGGATCATGACCAGAGCTGAAGGCAGATGCTTGACTGATAGAGCCAGCCAGGTGCCCCTGAAAAAGGGGATCCTTGATGGCTTGGGTTCCAGGGAGCCCTAGAAGAGATACAGGTCTTGAGCTGGCCAGGGCTCAGGTGAATAAGGAGACATCTGGAGGAAGTAACTGGAACATGGCGGTACTTTGGAAGGAAAATCAGGCCCAGTGCTGATACATTTCCCCATCTTGGGCCCAATCTGAGATGGAAACCCATTCCCATGATTTTGGGTCTGGTATTCTTTCCAGCATGCCTCACTGGGGAGGGGCCAAAAGGAGAGGTAGCTGTGAAATGTGAGGCTCCAGTGGCTGTGTTTTGCAGATCTATGCCCTTTTCTGCATAGTTCTGACCCACTCAAGGCTCCTCAACATGGCTTCTTCCTCCAGGAAGCCCTGGGAGATTTGGTCATGCCCTACACCTTGGACCAACTCCAGGGACTTGTGTCTCAGCATTGCCAAGGATGACTGCAGGCCATTGTCACTGCATCCCCAGCAGCTTCGCTGTGGGCCTGCCCGGAACTGGGTCTCAGTGAGTGTTAGATGGGTGGGTGGCTGAATGAGCGAGCCAGTTAGTTTCAGTGCTCTTTGACATTCCTTTGGGGGAGCTTGGGTTGCATGTACTAAGGCTTTCTTCCGCCAAGGGTGGGCAAACTCCGACTCTTTAATAAAAGAGTCTTTTTTGGGGGCGCCTGGGTGGCTCAGTTGGTTAAGCGTCCCTTCGGCTCAGGTCATGATCCCGGAGACCCAGGATCGAGTCCCACATCAGGTTCCCTGCTCGGCGGGAAGCCTGCTTCTCCCTCTCTCACTCCCCTTGCTTGTGTTCCCTCTCTGGCTGTGTTTCTCTCTGTCAAATAAATAAAATCTTAAAAAAAAAAAAGAGTCTTTTTTGGAACCCCCTTGTACCCCGCTCACTACCGAGTGACTGGGGTTTTGAGAACACATTTCCATAGGGCTAGCTCTGGCCCAGAGCCCTCTGATAAATAGGTCTGGTCACAGACTAGGATATCAGGGCTGAAAGGGCCAGAGAGACCGTTGAACTGGAGACCTGAGGGGTGAGGCATCACAGAACTAGGACCAGCATCCTGGTCCTCCTCCCAGCCTGGGGTTCTGCTCATCAGTAGGTCTGTTCACACTCTCCATCCCCTGCCTCTTTCCTGTGTGCTTGCACCTCCTGAGGGAGGCCGGTCTGCAGGAAGGGGGCAAGGGTTGGCAGGGTGGGGAGAGCTGCCCCTATGGCTGGCTGGCAAAGTTCAAATTCACTAGGAAGGAGGCTCTTCAGGTTTCACTTCACAGGGGCCCTAGGATCTGAGAAGGCAGAGAGGGAGAGAACTTCCCAGTGGTCTGGAGACTGTGCCAAGCTCCCCATTCTCCTCCCCACCCTAGACCAGGGGATTTCTTGGTACCGCTACCCCACATTGTAGGGAAGCATTTCTTGTGGCCCAAGTAGAGAAAGAATTTACCAATTTCTGCCGGGAAATTGGAGTCCAGCTCCGGGAGGGAGTAGGGAAGAGGTCAACTCAGCCCCTAGATGTCTGGGTTACTTGGCTCAGTTTCAGGTGGCCGCTAACCCCTGGCACTCTCCACCTGCTTCCCTGGCCTCTCTATCACAGAAGGCCATGAAACCCCCTGCCCAGGGTCATGTGGCCTTGGCAGTGAGCACTTAATAGGCACCTGTCCAGGGAGAGCGGCATACCTGCGGCCTGGGCAGGGAGTGGGCTGAGGGGGGCGGGTGGGCGTGAGATCACTTAGCCCTACAGCTGTAAAGAAGCTTAGACATCATGAGTCCCTGGTGTGTGTGTGTGTGTGTGTGTGTGTGTGTGTGTGTGTGTGTGTAATGGCTTGTCCAGGCTCTACAGCAGCAAAGGTTGCTGAAATTGGACGATATTGTCCTGGCTCCCAGTTCAGAGCACTTGGCAGCATTTTCAAATGCTTGGAATTTGAGAGAAAGGTATGTCAGGTATCCAGCCCATGCCAGACGCCTCCGGACAGCGGGTGTCAGCCACATGTGATTCCTGTCCCTGAAGATGGGGTCCACCCTTGCCTCCCAATCCTGGGCGGTGGATCCCCCCCTCCATCTCCCTGTGCCACCTCAGCCAGGTCTAGGGCAGTGACCTCTGCTCACCTGGCCGGCTGCACCTGGGGAGACATGACATTCCTGGCATTCCGCTGTCCTCTGGGGAAGAGAGGGGCGAGGTGGGTGCGGTGGGCGCAAGTCCATGGCAGGGTTGGGGGGGTGCTACCGGAGAAGAAAGGCTGCTAGTCAGTTCCCCTCTGACACAGCTGCTCCCGTTGGGGATGGAGAATGCCCCCTGCCAGACTCCCCGGCTGGGGAGGGGCTGCCCGAATGGCCAAGGCGCCATTGGTTTCTAGGAGGTGGACGGAGTTCACCTCTCCCTGTCCTCAACTGGTGAATGGGCGACTCTCAGTACCCACCTCAGGCGGGCTGGGAGGGCCACTACCCAGGCCGCATGAGGGAGGAGTTGACACACACTCTCAGATCAGGCTGCCACTGCCAGGGGCACCCTGCCGAACCCGCCAGGGGTCAGAGACGGGTGGCCCCTGGGATGCAAGAGAGCTCGAGGCTGAAGAGTAACAGGTCGCCTTGGTTCGGAGGGCACTTGGTCAAGGTGACTCAGTGTGACCTGTGGCAGCCACTGTTCTCAGAAAGGAAGTCTGGTTGGGAGGTCACTGGAGTCGGATATGTGTCTTTGCAGGTCACTGTGGGATTGCCAGGTGACCCCTTGGGAAGGTGCTTCACCTCCACTTAGGCTGGCCGGGACTGACCGGCCAAGGTGAGGGTCAGGCCAGCCCCAGAACTCCTGTCACTGGATTGCCGATGGGAGGGGAGAAGAGAGTGGGCTCCTGGGACTGCCCGCCCAGTCCTTTCCTTTCCCTTCCCCTTCCCCTTCCCCCAACCTCTTCGCATTTGTTTCCTTTCAGAAGCTGGGCTGGGGCTCTCAGACAGGGCAACAAAAGCAACTTTCCTCCAAGCCACTGCCACCTGTTGGGTTTTCACACATTGGGGGTGAGTGGGGGAGGGAGCCCTTGCCCCTTTCCCAGTGTCTGCGGTGTGCCCCCTCTGCCCCCCCAGGGCCTGGGATTCTCTATGTTGCCCAAAGTGACAGGGCTCAGGAGCCGGAGGGGGTGGGGGGCCTGCGGCAGCTGGAAGAGAAATTGAGTGGGAAGGGGCCGGTGCTGGCAGCCGGGAGAGAGTTTGATGGATTACTCCGCAGGCCGAGAAGTTTTTCCCTAATCCCCCTTTGTGTCCCGCCCGGCAGCCCCCTCACTCTCTCTGACAAGCTGCTAAGCAGAAGGCTTCCAGTCCCAGTGAAGAAAAGGCTGCGCAGCGGGGCGAACTCCAAATCCCTGGCCTCTAGGCCCTGGGGGAGGATGGAGCGAAGGAGCAGGCTGGGAGCCCTCCCCCTCTCTGTGCAGCCCTCCTTTCCGACAGTGCTCTCAAGGTGGAAAGGTCGCATTCTGAGCAGAGTGTTCAGGTGTCTGGGGAGTCCTGCAAAGCACGGGCCTGGGCTCTTTCTGCAGATCTGTCTTTTTTATATGGTGGCGTGAGGGAGAGCGAAGCCGCACTTCTTTGGGAGTTTGAGGCCGATAATCAGAGACTGAATATAGATGGGTGTGGAGACAGGAACCTGCGTGGTCTCCTCCTGTGCGCCGCCCCCCTCCCCAAGCTGCTCAGGTGGCAGTTCCCAGAGCACGACATCCCTCACCAGGGGCTGTAATGAGAGCTGGTGCTTCATGAGGATGCTCATTTTCAGGTCTCCCGGCTGGCCAGCACTGCCCCTTTCTGGGGCACCCCTGGGCCCCACAAGGGCAGGGCTCATTTCAGGGGTGTGCTAGGTTTTACCAGTTAAGGCCAAGGACACTGGTTCCCGGGGGCTGAGGTTGGGTCACGAGTATGCAGGTCTGGTGAGCCCCCCAGCGCTCTTTCCTGCCCCCAGCCAAGAGGGCCTGAGAGAGCTCAGCTTGGAATGAGATCCTAAGATCCAGCCTGGTATGGAGGAATAGGGGAGTCCCCCCACTTCCTGAAGTCTTGTAGTCTCCATCTGGGGGTTTCTTCTCTCCAAGCTGGAGCCCCTGACAGCCTCCCTTGGGGCGTGCATTGGGGAGGTTGGCCAGGAGTGACCCCACCCCCTTTCTGCAGCTGAGTCGCTATTCCTGGAGGGAGCCCACCCCACCCCGCTTCCTTCTCTGCGGGAGGGGCCGCCTGGGGGCTGTGAAGGGTAGAGGGGCGTGTGAGAAAGCCGGGCTGTCTTTGTGAGTGTGGAGGGAGGACGCAGGGTCGCCGAGCTGCTGGGGTCAGGGTGGGGGCCGCCGTTTGATGTGCCTGGGCGGGGGTGGGGGGCGCCGGCTGCATAAAGAGCCCATAGAATTGCAGCCCGACACTGGCCCAGGGCAGGGCTGCCCCAGCCTGGGCTCCTCCGGCCTCTGTCAGCAGAGGGAATCTGCTCCCCCCCAGCCCCACCTCGGGTGCGAGGGTGGCAGGAGCCCCTTTGAAAGCCCTCAAAGGCCTCTTTATGCGTCCCTCTGACCCTCCCTTCCCATAGGGAGCTACCAGAAGTGGGCTCTCGCCTTTCCTCCCACCTCCTTCCCTCTGTCTTTTGAATTTTGGAGAAAGTTCAGGCCAAGTTTGTTCTTGCTGCTCAGTTTCGTTTCCCCACGCTCGCCTGTGGCCTAACCCAGCGTGGGGCTGCCTGTGGCCTAACCCAGCGTGGGGCTTCCTGCCCGAGGGGCTTTGCGGACCCCTCCCCACCTTTGAAACTTCAGGAGTTGCCTCCTCTGGGGGTCTGGCCAGGGTTTCCCTGGTGGGGGTGGGGATGGGGGCCATTTCGTTCGTTCTTTCTCATCTCTCCCACCCCCCACCCCCATAGCTTTCTGCTGCGCCTTCTTTGGGGAGACGTTTCCCAAGCCCTCTGTGCTAGGAGGGTTGCCCAAGGGCTCCTGCTCTGGGGGCTTGGGTCCTGCTCCCCCAGAGGTGAGGTTAGATGGCCTGGGGCAGAGCGCCATGGCAGTTCAGGGAGCTCTCGGGTTTCTTCCAGCCTTCTTGCTATCCTATCATTGGAGGACAGATACTTGGAACTTGAGAGGGACTCGTCCTCCCGATGGCTGCAGTTCCTTTCGGGAGGTCGGGCCACACTCCTGTACCACTTCCCTCCTCCTCCCACCCCTTCCCGACCAGGTGAGCCCTGGGAGGCGGGCTCTTCTGGTTGATCTTCTGTTTGCCGGACCGGCCGAGTGCTCGGGGAGCAGCGGGACCGGCATTGAGTCAGACACACTTCCGATTCGGCAGGATATTGGGGAGAATTGAGCTCTGTCTCCCTGCCTGCATTCCTGAGGAAGACAGGGGAGTGCCCCAAATGGGTGCCTGCAGTCATCCTTCACTTAGAAGCTTTGCTGGGCAGCGTGCCCTCGGGTTGCAGGAGGGAGTGGTGGCCACCAAAGTCGCGCGTGTAACCACTTGCTCCCCGACCCTTCTGGGCCTGGGCACTGGGCAGGGTGTGGGCTTCTGTGATCCTGCCCTGGAGGCATGACAGGTGGCTGGTTAGCACTAGGAGAATCTTTTGTGGTGCCCTAAACCCTGAGGACCCCAGAGTGGGGATGTCAGTGGGGTGAGACTGGAGCTCTGGGGAAGGTTGAGAAGGGGGATCTTTGGAAGGGAGAATATTCTTATGGGGTTGAAATTCCTTAGGCAGTTCCGGGCTGGAAGGAATCACCTCTAGTGTAGGGGTGGCAAGAGTGCCCTGGACCGTCAGTAGAAGTCAAAAGAGCAAGGACAGGCTTAGCAACCTAAGAACGGCGAATCACGGGCTGGGCTTGGAGCCGCCCACCTCCTACCCAGTTCCTTTCACTGAGTTCTTCACCTGGCCCAGCCCCCAGTTACCTGGTGCCGCAGAGCAGGAGGGGGCAGGAGAAAGGAGGGAGAGGGAGGTGGCTCCGGAGCTATCTGGACCAGTTGAAGGGAAATTCCTCTCTTCACCTTCTTTTTTGTCTTTTTGTCTTTCTCTCTAGTGGGCTAAGGAAGGTGTCTGGCCTCTTTCCAGGAGCAGGGGCTGGGTTAGGGAAGGGAAGGAGGCAGGTGGGCTGATTAGGGTTTTGTTGCGGGGCTGCGATTTACTTGAAACCGCAGAGAGCAGCGAAAGCTTGGGAATGGGGGCAGGTTGTGGGTGAGTCTGGGTCTGACAGTCTGTTTGCTCAGGGAGGACCTGGTCCTTTAACCCGCAGCAGGTGAGTGTCCAGGGCCTGCCCAGACTGGGGGGTGGGGAATAGAAAGGGCTGGAAGCCTTTTGACCCAGAACCCCTCCCTCCAGGTTGGAGAGCACTCCTCCCCTATCTTGGTCTGTGTGCGGGCTCCTGCCTTCCTTGGGGGCACTGTGGTAGGGGAGGGGCTTGGCTCAAAACTGCCCAGTGAGGACTGACATGTGGCCTCCCTCCAACCCCTTTAGGGACCCTGTGGGTCCGTATTTCAAACTCCTCCCCATGCCACCCCTCATAGGACTGCGGGCCCCTTCCCAAAGTGGATGGTCAGGGTCTGAGCAGAGCTTTGGGAAGGAGGCTGCAAGTTGCCCAGACTTCCTTTCTGATCTACCACCTGCAAGGGCTTGGCACGGGCTTATGGGACTGACACATCTTCCCCGGATTAGTGGCCACCTGATTTCTCTGTGGCATATTTCAGAGAGCACCTCCCACAGGGCATGCAGCACATAAGGCCCTGGGAGGCTGAGTGTTATTTGAAAAGTTAAAAGAAGTTGAAGTGGCAGATGCTGAGATGCTGAGATTGGAGGGGAGTGAAGGAGGGCTGAGAATGCCCCAGGCCTTGGGAGGGACCCTGGGGGCTGTGGACTGGGCACGTGGGCACCTGAGCGGGGCTATTCCTGGGCACTTATGGGAGTGAATGGAGAGGCAGGGGTAGGCAGCCTAGACTCCTGTAGGGAGTGGCCTGAAGCTCTGTCCGAACCTCTCTGGGATGAATGAATGACAAGTTAGGGGATTCTTGCCTTTTCTCATGAAGACCCACCTCTAAGTTCCTCTTTGTGGCTGATTTGATTTTCCCTCCTTTGTGGTTATGCCTAAACAGAGCAGACTGCGTTGGGTCCTGTTGTCAGGAAGCAAGACCGGAATGCCAGTTGCCTGGGGGTGAGGGGCAGAGGGTAGGGTGGCAGCCCCTGGGATCTCTATGCCCAGGAGGCAGGCCTAGCAGGGAGGGCCCTGGGGATGTCTCTGCTGAGAATGGAGCTGTTTGGGGAGCAGAGGAAGGCTGCGGGGAGCAGGGGCTGGGGGGAGTGGTGGGGCCTCCTGCCAGTGCCCAGTCACTGGGGTCATTATGCTTGCCACCAGCTGGTGCCCTTTGGTGCCCCTGTGAGGCGGGGACCTGAGCAGTACACGCTTCCCCACGAATGTTGAACAGGGAGAGAAACTCCAGGGAGAGGTCGCAGGCCAGGTCCTCCAGGGGCGCCCTCTCTGAGTGGTTTCAGTGACAGGTTAAAACCCAACCCAACAAACCACAGCCTCCCTGCCCCCCCCCCCCACCTTGTCCTTGGGGGCTGGGGTTATGGTGCAACAGGGCTTGGGGCCAGGCGGGCCTGAATAGGAAGTGCGACTCCTAACAAAGGGGAATTGAACAGCCCAGCTTTGGGAAGTAGAGAGAGAAAGCAAACACACCACGCCCGGCAGAGGGTCTCCAGGGGCACTTGATAACAGGGCCTGGGGAACTGGGAATACAGTTGGTTTGATTTTTTTCTTTTTCTTTTTTCCATACCACCAGGTAAGGGCAATGGCAAAGCTATTTCAAACAGACAAAAGTGGACATCTGTGTGGCTCTGGAGTGTGCTGAGGTTTAAAAATCATATTTACCTTATTAGTTATGTCAGCCTTAGGCTAATATTAACATGCATTTCCTGATTGGCAGCAGGGGGTGGCACAGCCACACCGTCCTCTGCCTCTGAGTGAACTGGACTGGGAGGACTCAGAGCAAATCCTGGAGGCCTGGTTCCCAGGATGTCATGGTCTGGGTTTGACTGTCCCTGTCCTTTCAGGATCTGAGTGATGAGCTATGTCCCCACTGGGGCACCCCGCGGCCACAGGCGTGTAGCATGGGCTGAGGAGCTGGACCTGCACGGGAGGCTGGCAGACATGGGCTCCTGGCCGCAGCCGGGGCACTTGGTGGCAGCAAGGAGGAGAGGCCTGGGCGTCCGGAGCGGGGCTGAGCCACAGCAGCTGTGGAGCGTGTGAAGCCCGCCATGGTCCAGAGGCTGTGGGCCGGCCGCCTGCTGCGGCACCGGAAAGCCCAGCTCCTGCTGGTCAACCTGCTGACCTTCGGCTTGGAGGTGTGCCTGGCCGCCGGCATCACCTACGTGCCACCCCTGCTGCTGGAAGTGGGAGTCGAGGAGAAGTTCATGACCATGGTGCTAGGTGAGTCCACCACTGCCTCCTTCCCTCCTGCTCCAGGTCCATGACACCAGGAGGTAGGGCCCCAGAGCCTCTGCCCAAAGACGGACAGGTGTCTGCTTGCTGTTCTTGAGCCCGTGGAACTGGCGGGTGGGCCGTGCTGGGCAGAGGGGTGACCATGGGTGGGGTGCGGGGCGGGGGGGCGATAGGAAAAGAGCACAGGGACATTCCGTAGTCCCCTCAATCCCCTAGACCCCTACATGATGCTGGCACATAGGAGACACAGCTCTTCCCCTTTGTCCAGCCCTTTTTGTCTGTTACTCATTTATTCCTTGCAACAGCCTTTGGGGTACTCTGCTTTCCAGAGGATGTCGTGGAGGCTGATAGATGGTTGGGTGACTTAGCCAGGCCAGAGGGCTAGCTACTGATGAGGAAGATCTGGGCCCCAGCCTCTGGCTCATACAACGGGTCCTTCCTACAGGCATCGGTCCGGTTCTGGGCCTCATCTCCGTCCCGCTCCTAGGCTCAGCCAGTGACCACTGGCGTGGGCGCTATGGTCGCCGGAGGCCCTTCATATGGGCCCTGTCCCTGGGCGTCCTGCTGAGCCTCTTCCTCATCCCGAGGGCCGGCTGGCTGGCGGGGCTGCTGTGCCCGGACACCAGGCCCCTAGAGCTGGCCCTGCTGATCCTGGGTGTGGGGCTGCTGGACTTCTGTGGCCAGGTATGCTTCACCCCACTAGAGGCCCTGCTCTCCGACCTCTTCCGGGACCCAGACCACTGTCGCCAGGCCTTCTCCGTCTATGCCTTCATGATCAGCCTCGGGGGCTGCCTGGGCTACCTCCTGCCTGCGATTGATTGGGATGCCAGTGCCCTGGCCCCCTACCTGGGCACCCAGGAGGAGTGCCTCTTTGGCCTTCTCACCGTCATCTTCCTCACCTGCATGGCGGCCACACTGTTTGTGGCCGAGGAGGCAGCGCTGGGTCCGGCCGAGCCGGCGGAAGGGCTGGTGGTCCCCTCGGGGCCACACTGCTGCCCCTGCCACACCCGCCTGGCTCTCCGGAGCCTGGGCGCCCTGTTTCCCCGGCTGCACCAGCTCTGCTGCCGTGTGCCTCGGACCCTGCGCAAACTCTTCGTGGCCGAGCTGTGTAGCTGGATGGCCTTCATGACCTTCACGCTGTTCTACACGGATTTTGTGGGCGAGGGGCTGTACCAGGGTGTGCCCCAGGCTGAGCCAGGCACCGAGGCCCGAAGACACTATGATGAAGGTAAGGCCTCAGAGCAGGGGGAGGAGGGCTGCTGTAAGAGATCCCCCCATTTCCCACCTCAGGGGATGGCCCGGTGTCTGGGTAAGGGTGGGGGGTGGCCCTCGGTCTGCATCTGGGTTCCCGATTGTCCTGATTTCCCTGGCAGGACAACCCACCCCCGTGTGTGCACAAAACTCAGTCTCCACAGCGCCTTGGGCTGCAGAAAGTTTGCTCAGAGTCACTGCCCTAATTTGCCGGAAGAAAAGGCAAAGCTTCCTTAAGGAGCAGAGGGAGGAGAGGAATCCAGGTCCTGTCTCGGGTCCACCTGGCCCAACTTCAGTGTGCCCTGTGCTCCCTCTGTTGACTTACCACCTTCCGTGGCCAGACCTTCAGTTCTGGCACTCAGAGCTCTGTCTGGGAGCTAAGGGCAGAGCTGTCTTTGTGTTCCCTTGCACCATCTTAGAGGCCCCCCACCTCCCCCCAGCAACTCTTAGGATGTCTTTCTATGCCCTTAGCCAGAGGCTTTGGCCACACCGGATAAGGGCAGTGGAGGAACCTAGACTCTGGTTGCGGCAGTCGGGTGGGGTGGTGCGGGGGAGCAGGCCTGGTCCACAGCGCATCCTGGGTGGCCAGCGCCTGCAGTTCGGAGCCATCCCCAGGTTGTACTGGGCCTCTTCCTACTCAGGGGCTGACTTCCTCTTTTACCCCTCCCCGCAGGGGTCCGGATGGGCAGCCTGGGGCTGTTCCTACAGTGTGCTGTCTCCCTGCTCTTCTCTCTGGTCATGGACCGGCTGGTGCAGCGCTTCGGCACCCGGGCTGTCTATCTGGCCAGTGTGGTGGCCTTCCCTCTTGCTGCCGGCACCATGTGCCTATCGCGCAGTGTGGCCATGGTGACCGCGTCCGCAGCCCTCACTGGCTTCACCTTCTCCGCTCTGCAGATCTTACCCTACACGCTGGCCTCCCTCTACCACCGGGAGAAGCAGGTACTTACGCTGGCTGCTGGGCAGAGCAGGGGGTGGAGGGGAGACGGAGGAGCCCTGAGACTCATGGGAGAAGTCATTCTTTGATGGGAGAGGAAGCCCATGTAGCCCAGGGCCAGATACGTGGGCTGCGGAAGGAGGGTGTAGATTAGATTCTGGGAATGACTTCCTGGTGTCAGGACTATAAAGCACTTGAGTGGATAATTGCAGGAAATGCCAAATCCTTCTTTGGGGATCCAGAAGAATTGGGCTAGCGGAGGCTGCAGTCTGGGCTGAGTTGTTCTAGGCAGAGGTGGACTGGGAGGGTGCATCAGATGACCTCTGGGGCTCCCGGCCTCAACTGCCAGCGAGTGAGGGTGGTCTGGTGTCGGCAACGGCTCTCTTTATTCAGGGAGGGGCATTGTGACTGACCCCTGCCTGGCTTTGGTCTTCAAGAGGGAGAGGGCTCCTTACTGTTCCTTCTCTTTCTAGTTTATCTTCTTTTTCTGCCTAATTTTCTCTTTTCTTTTCCTGCCTCATACCTTTGCCTCCATCCCCTTCCGCCACCCCCACGGCGGATCTCTGAGCCCGTGGCACCTGACTCCGCTCCCCCCCAACTGTAAGTTGGGGGCCTCCTTCCTGCTTGGCCCCACACCAACCAGCCTCTCCAGGGGCCCCGTTCTGTGGGAAGCCTCGTGACCAAAGCTGTGTGGTCCCCTTTGTCCCCTTCACAGGCCTCAGGGAGCTCCACTCAGAGGGTAAGAAGTTGGGGTGTCCTGAGGGCGGAGCCGCAGGCCTATCCTAGGAAGATGTGCGCCTGCCCCTTGGACGAGTGAGGGAGCAGAGAAATGGCTAGCTAGGAGGTGGTTAATTGAGCAGGTAGCTGCAGGGGTGGGGCGTGTAGAGGGAGGGGCAGTGTAGCCTGGTCCCTGAGGCCTCTGTCAGCACTCGGGTAACCTTCATCAGCCTCCATTCTGCTGCTGCCCCCGTTGGGGGCTCGGGGGCTGGTGTCCAGAGGCCCGGCTTGGGCGTCCGCTCGAGCCAGGGAACGTGTTCGGGCTGGTCCTCGCCTTGGACTGCGGAGCCTGTCTAGCCCTCCGGGCCTCTTGAGGCTCCAGCCTCACTGGTCTTTCCGGGGGTGGCAGGCGGGAGGACAGGTCCTGAGAGGCCCATTCCAAGCAGCAGTTGATGGCACACTTCACCCCATACACTGTCTGTACTTGCCTTGCCTACCTTTGGCCACACCAAGGGCTGTCGGCTTCCCTTTTGAGCTCCACCATGGGTCCCAGCTCTAGCATAGCCGATTCAAGAGCTCTTCCACGTGAGGCAGAGGCGGGCTACCCTAAGGCACACTGTGAGGAAGAAGCAAGAAGGGCTTTAGCAGTAGCACAGCTAAGCTAAATTTAGGAGTCTGGACGATTCCTCTTGTTCCTTTCTTCCTCCAGGGTGCGTCTTCTGGACCTTCCCCGCCCTCAGTCTGGGGCCATGTACCTCACAGTAGGGCCTGGGACCTCAGTGGGAGCAGAGCCTCTCTGCGAGGTTGAGAAGGATGTCCCAAGGCAAACTGGCGGGGGGCGGGGGCAGGAAGTAGGAGGGATAACCTCCTATGTGGGGTTTTGGGCCATCAGGGGTTCCATCTTTGGATTTTGTTCCTCTCTTCTTATACATCTCTCTCTCACCAGTCTTCATTCTATCTTTTGCCTTTACCTTGGAGTTCCATTCTGTTCCTGACCTGCAGTTGGAGTTTGTGTGCCCCTTACTGGTTCCAGGAGAAGATAGAGGAGACCTAGACTTCCGGATTCAGATCTGTCCCCTCCCCATCCCCCACCCCGTAGGAGAGCCCTAACTAGACCCAGACCAAGGGGGTCCGCCTGGTTTCCTGAGCTGCTGCACAACTGTCATTAGGGCAGGTTGCCTTGGTGTGAATACCGGGGTCTGTTCTCAGAGCTGGGATCCTATGCTTGGATCCTACCTATCCTCATCCCTCCCCACTCACCAGGTTTTCCTGCCCAAATACCGAGGAGATGCCGGAAGTAGTGCCAGTGAGGACAGCCTGATGCCCAGCTTTCCACCTGGCTCCAAGCCCGGATCTCCCTTCCCCAACGGACACGTGGGTGCTGGAGGCGGGGTCCTCCTCCCTTCTTCACCTGTGCTCTGTGGGGCCTCTGCCTGCGACGTCTCCATGCGTGTGGTGGTGGGTGAGCCGCCTGAGACCAGGATCGTTCCGGGCCGGGGCATCTGCCTGGACCTCGCTATCCTGGACAGTGCCTTCCTGCTATCCCAGGTGGCCCCTTCCCTGTTTATGGGCTCTATTGTTCAGCTCAGCCAGTCTGTCACTGCCTACATG
The DNA here is from genome assembly GCA_004023965.1 of Spilogale gracilis. Taxonomy (NCBI): domain Eukaryota; kingdom Metazoa; phylum Chordata; class Mammalia; order Carnivora; family Mephitidae; genus Spilogale; species Spilogale gracilis. The sequence goes on along the minus strand of PITA01008902.1, from coordinate 1,996 downwards.
GTGTCGGCTGCAGGTCTGGGTTTAGTGGCCATTTACTTTGCTACACAGGTGGTATTTGACAAGAGCGACTTGGCCAAATACTCCGTGTAGAGTCCTTGTGACCCAGTGAGGGAGCGCCTGCCTCCCTGGGTCGCCGCCCCTCCTCCACCCCCACCCCCACTCCCGACTGCCGTCCAGGTGGCCCCCTCGGGGCGGGGAGGGGGCGGGGCTTCCAGCTTCTGCCTCTGCCAAAGTGGTGTGGCTCTCTGCTGCCACCCCGTGGCGGTGAGATGCAGAGCGGCACAGGTAGGGGACGCCTGGGCTTTCTCTCCAGTCGTCAGGGCTGGCTGACTGTTGGTCCAAACAGGCTTCAGTCTGGACCCCAGACTGAAGGGAGGCCAGACGGGTGGGGCATTTCATTAGCTCCGTGCACTGGAATGCAGGACTCTGTAGAAGGATTACCCAGGCAGGGTTTACAGCTAGTGTCCGGGTCAGGACCTACCCAGAGAAGGGATCTGGAGAGCTGAGTAACCTCGACCATCTGGTCTCTCAGAGACTCCAAGCCCCCTTATCCCATAGATTCCTTCGATGTTGCTCTTGCATGGAAGTTTCTAGTGTGAAACTTCTCCGCAGGATTTGAGAATTTGAAAGTTATTTGTGGGTAAGAGTCCGGTAGGGCAAGAGGAAGCTGCCTGGCCTCATAGCACTGCCTCTCCCATCTCCCCACAACTGCATTTTATCAGGACATGGCTTGTTGGCTCCTGTGTTGCCATCACAGGGACACAGGCCTTTAAATATTTAACTTATTTATTTAAGTAGAGGGTAACCAATTCCCAGCTATGCCATCTCGGTGTCTAAGAGGTGAGATCCCCAGTGGGCCCTGGGAGATGGCTGGTTTATCGGCTGAGCATTGCCAAAACCGTCTTCCCCTGGGTGATTGGTCTGGCCCCCAACTGCCTAACCCAGGAGCTTGGAAGCTTTGCTTACCCAGCTGATATCCTAAATCGTGTTACCCAAGGCTGGGGGAGCTAGGGGTGAATGGAGGCTGGGGCTCCAGGTCTTAGCAGCCTCCCTAACCTTCCCTCCTCTCTTGGCTCAGCCTGCCCCCCACCCCTACTCCCCTCTGCTCTTTCTAGTGTTGGGCTGATGAAGGAGCTGTCCACCCCCCACCTTTCCCCACTGGCTCCATAGCCCTCCCCTGGGCCTATTGCAGGACCAAAAGCACAGAATGTGGCTCCTCAGCTTTTATCCGTCTCAGCCCCCAGGGCATGTCTGTGCTTGGGGAATCTGGCACAGAAACTCAGGAGTACCCCCTGCCTGGGCTAAGGAGGTCTTATTCTCTGGGGGGTTTAAGTGCCGTTTGCAATAATGTTATGTCTTATTTATTTAGTGGAGTAAATATTTTATACTGTTTGTGACCAATCAGAGTATAATGTTTATGGTGATGAAATTAAAGGCTTCTTATATGTTTCATTGGCCTGTGTTTATCTTTCCTGAGGGGAAAAGATCAGATCTCTCAAATTATCCTCAGCTTACTTCTCAGTAGGGATCCTGTTTGGGCCACTTCAGTTCGCAGTATCACCAGCAGGTGGAGCCATAGACCAGTACTCGTCCAATGTTTGCTGATTGGGTTTGGATAATGCTACCTTTGGGTTGGAGAGTTTATTGGGAATTTCGGGGTGCGGGGCAGGGAAGACAGGGAGTGCAGGAGAGTGGGGGCATATTCCTTCTCAAAGGGCTCACAATGTGGCCAAAAAGTTGGAACAAGCATCCTCTATCAACTACAGCAATAGGAAGAGAGTAGGAAGGAACCTAGCACATGTAGGCTAGGATTTCAACATCACTGAGCCTTGGTTCCTGTCTCCTTCACCCTTCCAAACTTGGGTGGCCTTCCTGTTCCCAGTTCTTGTGGTCAGTATACTTAACACCGTGTGTAGGACCATCTTTATGTAGGGGCACCTGCATGGCTCATTAGTTAGAGCATGTGACTCCTGATCTTGGCGGGGGGGGGGGGGGG